>JASCZI010121625.1:0-27144 GCA_036250425.1 Stylosanthes scabra | reverse complement strand
CCCCCCCCCCCCCCCCCCCCAAAACTCACAGCGGCTGCGAAGAAGAAGAAGCCAGCCTGAGTTTGTCCTTGAACTTGAAGAATGGAGACGCAGAGAGGGGCTTGGTAAGTATGTCTGCCACTTGTTCGGTTGTAGGAATATGAGTGACTTTTATTTTGCCTTGTATCACCTTTTCCCGAACGAAATAGATATCTAATTCAAAGTGTTTTGTTCGATTGTGCAGTACAGGGTTGTAGGCGAGGTGGACAGCGGAGAGGTTGTCGCAGAACACCGTCGGAGGTTGTAGGCAAGGCGTTCGGAGCTCCGTTAGAAGGTTGAGTAGCCACTGGACCTCGGTGAACATCGCGGCCAGAGCTCTATACTCTGCTTCAGTTGAACTGCGGCTGATGGTGGGCTTTTTGGTGCATTTCCAGGAGATCAAATTGGCGCCGTAGAAGATGCAGAAGCCAGTGGTGGATCGTTGATCATCAGGGTCACTAGCCCAGTCGGAATCTGCAAAAACGGTAAACCTTAAATCCTTGCATTTATAAAATTCAAGTCTATCGTGTTGTGTCCCTGATAGGTACCTTAAAACTCTTTTAACAGCGAGCCAATGTTCTAGGCATGGGTTTGCCATGAATTGGGTTTTCAAAGGGGGTTGCAATGTTTGCAATCAATTTTCTCTGAACTGAGCATTGGAGTAGATACAGGCTTGCTCTCTTGCATTCCTGCACGATTGAGCAAGTTCTGTATGTACTTGGATTGATCTAGTGAAATTAACTTATCTGAATGATGTATTGCTTCAATTCCCAGAAAAAAATTCAATTTTCCCAAGTCTTTAAGTAAGAAGGAAGAATGTATTTTATTTAAAACTTGTTTAATGTCTTCATCATTATTACCAGTCACCAACATATCATCCCCATATATTAAAATGTAAATCAAATAATTTGAACTAAATTTTGTAAATAAAGAAGTGTCAGATTTTGTAATTTGGAATCCCAGAGATTGCAATGTTGCAGTAATAGTAAGATACCAAGCCCGGCCCAAGGGCCTGCTTAAGGCCATAAATGCCATAAATGGTTTTGTTTAACTTACAAACAATTTGGGTTTCCATGAGTAAACCCTTGAGGTTGTGTCATATACACTATTTTTCTAAGATTACCATTTAATAACGCATTATGAAAATCAAATTACTTAATAGTCCAACCTTTAGAAAGAGCTAATGTTAAAATAATTCGAATAGTAACCGGTTTTATTTATTTATTCTTGACATTATTAATAACCAAGCACAACAGAAATATAATAATTATTCAAACAGCGAGCACGACCACGATTGCCATTGCAACAGTAGTGCCATGAATTCAACAATAATGGTTGTTGGATCCCAATTTAGAGAGTCAATCGATTCTTTCTCTCATCGGACAGAATCTTAGCAAAGCTACATGCAATAAAAAAAAAAAACCAGTTTTAAGCATAAGTGTTGTGCACATTCAGAAACAACAACTTGCTAATAATAGTATATTATATATGGTTCTGGTTAATTAGTAATTACCGTATAAGCTCTTGTTTATATGTGATAGTATCATCGATGGGCTCCAGTTTGAAAGTTACTGGATTGAGCCTTTTAATATTTCCATGTATCATGTCCTCCGCACACTTCACTAGATTGGTCAAGTTTTCCTCTGTTGCATTATCCGGCTGATCCATATCTGGGGTCAGCATATGTCTGCAACATGTAAAATTATATCTAATTACAATTTTTTCACTAACATAATTAGTTTAGTTTTTTATTTTGTCCAGATTTATGAAATTGTGTTTAAGTGGGTGGCTTTTCTAGTAAATACCGTTTGGGATCCTAAGTCCTAACTATTTCACGGAATGACCAAGTGCCCATTCACAATTTAACTTTTTTTAATCGATTATCAATCATTCAAGGAATAGATATAAGCCGCTTTTGTAAATAGTGACTAGCGACAGGAAACAATATTTAACCCTTTTTTTATCATTTAGGCAGGCATAAAAACTGGATTAAATTTATTATTTTATTTAATCTAAAATTTATTAAAAGATAGATGTGGAAAAATAAAGACAAAATAAAATCGTCAATAACTAATAAATATTCGGTCAACATCAATCAATAATTTTAGATGTACTGCTTCAAAAAAAATATAAAATTCGTTGATTATTAATTTTATTTTGTTAGTTATCACTTATCAATACTTTCTCTTAAATCGATAAAAATTAATAAAACTTAATATTCAAAATTTTAAGTTGAATAAGAGTATTTGATTAACAAATTATTAGTTTTTTTATATTTGTTTCAAAAAATTTGAGTCTTTATGTCTCCACTCTCTATAGACTGAAATTTTAGAAAGAGCGACAAAAATTTTAATCAGAAATACATAGAATGTAACTCGCTATACCTGAACACGAAGGTAATTGCGTTCTGCGTTGCGAGCTTTGAAGAGACTATAAGTGTAATAATCAACGGTGGCTGATACTGCAGCACCCATAATTTCCAACAAAGGGCGTCTGCCCCCTAATATGTCGATCACCCATTTTAATGGCATCCATCCATTTACTGTGTCAACGCTCCATCCCGGCTCGGCCACCGGCGGTTGAACTCCAACGCCCAGCGACAACAAGATATTGGAGCAGTCATCTGCTCGCTCCATCATTGGGTATAATTCTGGATGTTTCATCTTCTCTTGTCCTAATTCACTCAGAGCCACCAATACCTGAGTAGTATATATATATATATATGGTGCAGTGTCTCATGCATTAAGAAGTCAATGCATGTGGTGGCTTGGATTGACCAACCAATCAAGCAGTGTCACGTGGCTTGGGGAAACATGGCAAAAAGGCATGAGCCTGGTAGTGTGTTAGTGTGATGGAACGGTTATGCGAAGGGCAACGAGGTCATGTTACATTCAAATTGGACCAATCCAACTCGGCCCAATTCATGTAGGAAACCCTTCTTAAGTTTTTGGTATTTATATTTAGATCTCTTTACTAAGCTCGTTTACCTTTTTTCCTTCTTCTTAATTTTGAATGAATAGTAGACAATGATAATTGATGCGTTCTAAAATTAACTTCAAATTTTGTCAAAAAAAAAAAAAACTTCAAATTCCAGATTTCCAATCGTGTTCACATCATCTTTTTGGAACTTATAAAGATGTTATAGTGAAGAATTAATCACTGTGTATTATTGTACATATTTATGCACATCATTCAGTAACACGAAAAAATGTGAACATTAACACAAAAATTTATATTTTTTCGTGCTAATATTTATATTTTTCCATATTATTAAATAGTATGTATAGATGTGTGCAATGGTACATGTAGTATTACCAAAAACAGAACTGAACTTAATAAACAATCTAACAACTCAACTTAAATGGGCTTTTACATCTATTAAATTTAAACAAAAAAAGTTTTTATTTGTTTTTTGGTCACCGTATTTAAAAAAAGGTATCGTCATTTAACTCAAAAGGAAATTTTATTTTGCTCTTTTTTTTAACTTAAAATAAAAAAAGAAACAACCTCAAAGGAAAAAATTACACTCATTCTACTCTTTTTCAGTTAAAAAACATTATATTTTTAAAATAAGAATTAATCTACGTATATTACTGTATATCTCTATATATTTCTTATTTTCTTTTTTTATTCTAATTTCTATATTGAGGTACACTATGTTTATACTTTACATAACTTATTTTATGTTATTGTATACTATATTCATGTGTTTTTAAAATTTTTCTGTATTAATATTTATAATTTTTATAATATAAATAGAATGTATGAATCTACAGTAATAATATAGCATTACGTTAAAATAATATGTTACATTTAAATATTATTTTTTTTTGGGTCATGGCATTTACATATCGTTGTTTTTTTTTTTTTTTTACTATTTACATATCGTTTAACCTTTATTTATTTTCATTTGGAATGAAAGTGAAAAAATTATAAACAGGGGGTGCGAAATTAAACATGATCCACCCCAATACTGGCCCATTCACCCTGATCCACATGCGTTGCATAAGCTTACTATAATACTCTTATGTAACTCCCAATAGCTAATTCCAACCGGCTACTTCTCTTGTTTATTCACGTGTTTGACCCACCTGGGCCCCACTGCCATGTGTGACGAGTCAATTGATCCTTGGCCCCAATGCCACCTTAAGACACCATAGATGCTGCACGAGAGAACTCGCCTATATATATATATATATATATATATATTAATTGCGGAATTATCCCTTTCAAATTTACAAATGCAACTGCAGCCGGTAATAAATACCATAAGCCTTCTATTTATTTAATTTATTTGTTTCAAATTCAATTATTGGTTTATTCTTTTAATATTTTCGGCTTTAGACGTTTAATTTGTACGTATATGTGCTCCTCTATCTATATCTTTATTTATTTTTTATCAGTATCAAGTTTATGTTTAATTTTTTCACCTTTTTAACCTTGATTTATTCTATTAATATCGCTTTTATTATTTCCCTATAACTAATTTACATATAGCACTCACGAGCTATTGGTTCTATCTGTTTCAAATATTTCACAGTCAAGCATCAATTATCAAATGGTGAATTTAGTTGTCGATGAGTTATAATTTATATGACATTATCTTCTCTCTCATTGTAAAAAGTTTTGAGTTCTAACCTTTCTTTAAAAAAAAATGGTCAACTTGTTCAATGCATTAAACAAATTTTATCTTTACTTAAATTACAATTGTATAAAAGTGCTAAAATTATTTAAATAAATGAGTTTAGATTAACGTTCACTGTGATTAGCCATGTCATGTTCAGTTTACTGTTTACAAAATCGAGACTCATCATATAGTTGTTAAAATTTTTATCAGTATTAAAGTTTATGTTTTCTACTTTTTAACATTAATTTATTGTATTAATATCGTGTTTATTATTTGTCAGTTGTCACAAACTATTCGTTGTATTTGTTTCAAATATTATAATTTAACAGTGAAGCATGCATTACAAAAATAATTCGGAATAATGACCGATTTTAGCAACCAAAACATTAAGTTGCTAATAGCAACGGATTTTCAAATGCTCAACTTAGTTGAATGTAGTAAACAAAATTATCTTTACTGATATTACAATTGTATAAAAGTGCTAAAATTATATTTTAAATAATAATTTTAGAAGTACACATATTTTTCAACTAAGTCCAATCAAATTGTTCACGCACGTACTGTACGAATAGAAATTTATATGTACAATGAATATGTTTTTATAGTTGACATGAACATATTTTAAAATATGTTCGTTTGCTTTTAAATTTTTTGTTCGTTCCATTAGTAATATTCTGTTCGTGCGCGTTGATGAAAGTGAGCAAAATTCACTTGGTTTGACTTAGGCTCAGTTTTGTAATGCTGTGGCTCTCAAAAAGCGGCTGAGCTCTTTCTGCTCTCAAAAAGCAGCTGACGGAGAGTTACATTATGACCGTTTGGTAAAATAACTCAAAATTACTCTCAATAAGCAAAAGCCACGCATATTGCGTTTAGTAAATCTATTTGATAGTTGCTCTTAAAATAATAAATTACTATAATGACCTCTTTGTTAGTATGTAATGCATTAATATAAAATTAAATATAATTAATTGAAGATAAAATTGGTTTTTTTATTAAAATATAAGGTTAATTCGTCATTTTGCTTTTGAGGAGCCAGAGCCAGCTTTGAAAAGCTACACTTGAGGGCTCTTAAAAGGATCCTCTGCTCTCAAAAGCCGGGAGCAAAAGCTCCTTAATTTTTTGAGTTACCAAACACAAAATAATGGCTTCTGCTTTTTGAGAGCTAAGAGCACTTGACAAAAAGTTTTATCAAACACATCCTTAATTGGAGAAAAAATGTATAAATATAGTATGATTGATATTTAAATAAATGAACTTTCATTAGCGATATATTTACTTTACGGTTTCCAAAATTGAGACTCACATCTTATATTATTGTTAAAACTTCCAATATTTAATTAATTAGATATATAAAAAGCTTATCTTCGCTCAGACTAACAATTTAAAATTTTACTCAAGTATATCCAATAAAGGAGCAGTATTTAAAGTAATAGTTGATGTTGTATTAGGTTTTTTCTTGTGCTCTAGTGTTCTGTTAGAGTTTTTCGCATTATTAGAGTTTTCTCTTGTGCTATAATAGGTTTTTTTGGTGTTGTGTTAGAATTTCTCTTACTCATTTGGAGTGCTCAGAAGATATTAAAGAATGAGTGAAAATTTGTGTTGAATAGGCTTATTAGAAGATTCTCTGCGTCTCGGACAATGGAGACTGATTTCAAGATAACTTGAAGCCAACTAATGGTTTTCTCTCATCTTTAATGATATAAGAGTATTTTGCGAATTGTTAGGGTTTGAAGAGACCCCTGACCTTCCATAAATTTAAAGAGATCTGTATATCCTACTCAATGGTGGAATTTAAATTGAGATCTTGTGATTTCTACATAATCTTACGGGTACTATGGTCTACGGGAAAAATAATCTACGATGGTATCCACTGCGCCAACATATCTTCGAAGCTGCATTTTCTCCAAATGATTTTGCCTCCGTCTTTGAGGTTAACCTTGCGTTTCAAAGATATCACCTTTCTTTGTTTTTTTAGTATCTTTCTCTCTAAGTTTATTTGATATTTATATCTTTAATTTCTGTGAAAATTTCACTTTTTCTTGCTTTTGATTGTCCAAATTGGACTTCACTTTGTAGTCATTAATATCATGTACGCCAGATGGATCACCCATTGACACTCAGAGTTTTTTTCTTTATATAGTTGTAAAATGTATTCGTTCTGTTTATTTAAAATAATTAATGCTAAATGATCAATTTAAAAACCCAAAAAAACAAAAAACAAAACAAATTATCTATTCACATCGCGAAAAATCTAATCTTCCCTCAGGTATGTTCAATAAAAGAGATCCGATTAGTGTTTACCGTCGTTAACCCAATCATATAGATTTTAGAGTAAATCCATTGACTTCAGAACCAACGTTACAGAAAGCCAATTAGGGAGCAAATAATTAAATTATCATTTAAAATTTATATAAGTTATTATTCATAACTCATGTATTAATGATTAAATTATCATCTAAATTTATATGAGTTATCATCCGTAACTCATATTGGCTCCCTATTAGTTATGTTGGCTCCTAATCTTTTTCTTGACAATAATATATTTATATATAATATGTGAGCCATTCACATAAAGATATTTAAATAATCTTTTTTTAAAGTCTTTAATTTTTTTATAATAAAAAATGTTTTATAAAATTTCTAATACATTAAAAATAAGAATTAAAAGAAACAAAAATTTAAAAAACTAAAGGATTACTAAAAAACAAGAAGTCAAAATTAAAAATGAAGAAACATATATACAATATAAAATTACAAAAACAACTAAACAAGTATTGAAAATTAAGAACATTAAAAAAATTTGATAATATACAAATTATCAAATTAAAATTAAATCTTCTAAAAATATAAATTGATATATTTAATTTTAAATTCTAAAATAATCTAGACAAAATCTACTAAAATATTCCATATATAGAAAATTAAAAATATTATTAATTTTATTAACAGATATAATAAAAAATATTTATATAAAAATGCTTTTAGCATTTTAATCGGAGTGTTTCAGATATATTATATCACATATAATTAAAAAAATGTCATGTGATCCGTTAATTATGTTAACCAAGACTAACAATTTTTTAACATCAATTACCAATGGAGTTAATTATAATAATTAAATATAATTAAAATGCAATTATCACCATTTAAAAAAAAAAAAACTACATACTCGACTCATAAGCCGCGTGCATTTCCTATAGTATTTAAGGATGTGTTTGGTTTGTGTCTTTATTTTTTTTTAATTTTCACTATTTTCTATTTTTTGAATTTTGTTAAGAAAAAAAAGTAAATAGAGAAGATAAAAAATTTTATTTTCTGCTATTTTTATTTTTTTTTTCACAAAATTTAAAATATAAAAAACATTAAAAATAAAAACAGAAAATAAAAACACACACCAAACACACCATGATATTTCATCTTTAATATTTTGTACTTTTTCGGTGTTAATTCAATTGTTTCACCCAACTCAAGTCATGGGTCCATGCTCTGACACCTATGGGGCAAAAAATAAATTTTCTTCAAATGCGATGCTTACAGAAAACTTCTATATAAATCTCCTCACTTCCATGTATGGGTTCATCTTTCTCCCAGAACTCCATTAGCTTATCCGTGAGTATAGCAAGTTACTAATTCATATACTGGTAATTATAATATTAGAAATTTTTTAAGTTAATATTCATGGTTGTTAACATCATCTTGACTTTTTCTTTTATCATCCTGTGTCAACTGATAATGTCAAATATTTATTTTTCTTAGATTACTCATATAAATATAAACTCCAATTATGAATATTTATTATTCACTTAGTCATTTATACGTGTGGATTTTCAGTTTTTTTTAAAAAAATTATTTTTTGAAAATCGTATTTCCGTTTTTATCTATTTAATTTTTTTTACACGATCACATTGTTGTTATCATCTGCTTTGTTATATTTCTTTGTTCATTACATTAAATACGTTATGAATTGGTTGTTAATTGTAAGAACAATGCTACACAACCAACATTAGGAAGTCATTAGGAAACGATAATTAAATTATTATTCAAATTTTAAATGAGTTATTATCCGTAACTCTTATATCCAACATTATACTATCATCCAAAATTTATATGAGTTATATATGTTGGCTCCTTATTGGTTATAATGTATTGATTTTCTAGTCTTTTTCTACCTGTAATTATCATTTATTCAGTATTTACTCAAAATATTGTCGAATACCAGCACGAGATCTTTTGCAAAGTTTTATTATAAGTTTCCTTTTGTTGCTCTAATTTTTGTTATCTTCTACTTCTTCTGATGTTAATTGTTAAGGTGTTGTTGCTGTTATATTGTTGCTCTAATTTTTTATAACTGTACATATTATTCATCAGAATAAGACACAAAAAAAAATATTATTCATCAGAATATAAATTTTTTTTTAATCTTCTATTACATAATCTTGTGCTTAGAAGCATCTTTATGATTTTAACTTTTATTCTTTTTTAATTCTTGTTTATTGTTTACGATAGTTAGCTTATCAATGAAAACATGACTATTCAACAATTGAAAAAAGGATTTGAATTTTTTTCTCCGTATAGCAACTTAAGATATAAATATAAATAATTTATCTTCCTATTTATCGGCGTATATCAATTAATATTTTAAAAAGAAACCTCTAAAAATATTTATTACTTCATAATTGTGTAATTTCATTCTTGATTCTTCACTTAGAAACTATATATTTTTTTATTAATTTATAATAATAATAATAATAATAATAATAATAATAATTATTATTATTATTATTATTATTATTATTATTATTATTATTATTTCTTAACTTATATTGTAACCTCAAGTATTTATGCTTTAATGTCCAAAATATAAACCTTACAACATTGTATAGTGATTAAAGTTTATCGGTTGGGATTGAGTGTTTAAATTTTTTAATAACTTTTTTTTATATAGTTGGATGTTTTATTATTAAATCAATTATCTTAATTAAGATATTATGTTCTGGTTAGCGTTTACGATAAATAACATAATCATGTAAACTTAGGGATTTAACAATTGACACACAGTTTAAATTTATTTGTATTAAAATTCTTTTTTATTCATGGTAAATTTTTCATTAAGGTATTTAAGTCTTTTGAATATAATAACTTTATGTGTATTATTTGAATTAATTTATCTTAATCATATTGCATCCACTATCCAATTTACTTGGGATTCATTTCTTTTGCAATTATTCATTAAATAAAATACTACGTATTCTTTATTACATTGTAAGTCTATGTAAAGTATGCTATTGTTTAATGTTTATAATAATTAGTTTAATCATATAAGCTTAAAGATTCACCGATAAATAATTTTAATTTATTTGTATTAAAAAAATTATTTATAGGTAGATATCTCATTAATGTATTAAATTTTTTATGTACAATAACTTTGTATATTATTTAATGGATTTATTTTAGGTTAAATTATACACTAGATCCTTATAATTTAATGGAATTTTAACTAAGTCTTTATAGTTTAAATATTTATAATTGAGTCTTTGTATCCATAAAAAATTTGCAATTTAGTCCTTGTTGTTAAAAAAACGATTAATGTAAGAGAATATTCTTTAGCATATTTCATATTGTTTATTAGATAAAATTGTGATTGACCAAATTATCCATATTTCCTAAACTATGAATGCTACCCCCAAATTGATGAATTCACAAAGAAAGAAATAGGGGTCACTCCCTCACTTTCGTCACTCTGTGTTCTCACGATGCAATCGCACTCGCTTGAAATGAGTGAGTTAACGTTTTAACATAGACTCACTTAAAAAGAGCAGGTGATTAAGAACTTGAAAAGAAGCTTATTAAAGTTGATAATGACGGTTCAATCGTAATAATATATGACTTAACGCTTTTTTTTATGTCAAATTCAAAGATGAACTGAATTGTAAATTTTTTATAAATAATACAGAAATTTAATTATAAATTTTAAAATTATAGAAACCTAATTGCAATTTCAATAAAATTATAAAGATCTAATATATAATTTAACCTTTATCTTAATGGTATTGTGTTCCATTCACCTATCATTTATTTCTTTTGGAATTATTTATTAAATAAAATAGTATATTCTTTATTATAAGTTTATGTAAACTATGTTAGTGTTGATAATTATAAATTTTTTTCTTTAATTATTTTAAATTAAATTGTTACTGAAATTTAAATATCATATAATAGTATAATATATTATAATATAATTTTCTAAATTATTTTAGCATTTTCCGCGGGCATCTAGCCTAGTATATATTCATATTGAAATATTTTAAATTCCGACACTTGTTTTAAATTCTTATTCGACTAGTAAATTGGCTATTAAACTAATCCAAGTTACGTTGGTTACAGTTGCTATGGTTTTTAATTCGGCATTCTTTTCTTATTTGGGTTTTGGTCATGGGCCATGTCATTTTTTTTTCCGGACGAGAATTTTTCTTCTTAGTTCTTTCTATGGGGATGATAACCATTGTGTTTTTTTCGAGGACGACCCTAGTTTGGTTTTCGTCTTATGGCCAGAACGAGTTAATGACCCTCCTTTATTTTCTCATAGCTGATACATAAGATTAATATTCAAATGTTTCATGAGACAGAAACACTAATAATAAATCTAGACCAGAACTATCATCATATTTAAATAATTATTTATTTATACATGCGGAATATTCAATTCATATCCCATAATATACCAGTATAATTATTCATGATATTTTGATTTGTCATTGTCTCTTCTTAAATCCCTCAAGCAATAAGATACAAGGTACAAGAGAGAATACAATTTTTCAACAATGAGAAACTTATTTTCTAACCTTAGAAACATAACACGCATGCTGAATAGATGACAAGTTTAAAACAATAATTTGTTATAAATTAGTAGGATGCACTTTGGTTTGCCATTTTATTTTATGTTTTTATTTTTACTAGTTTTTATTTTTAAAATTGTGTAAAGAGAAAAACAAAATAGTAGTGAAAACAATAAATTCTATTTCGTTTTCACTTTATATTTTTTTTTCTCTCTACACAATTCTAAAAGTAGAATATACGGAAATTATTAATAAAAAAGAAAAATACAAACCAAGAAGGCACCCTTAGTATATGACATGCCTTAAAGTTGTAGAAGTGGAATAGGATTGAGTCTTGCAACTGGGATGCAAATAAGATCATGGGCTCTAGGAACAGTTAATCCTGGTTGTTCATCCATATCAATCGGTGTTCCATGATCTAATAATTTTCCTTTGGGATCAAACATTTTCCAATTAAAGCACTGAACAAGAGCACCAATAATGGCAGGTAACTCCCTCATGGCCAACGGCATGCCAGGACAACCCCTCCTTCCTGTACCAAAAGGCAACAACTCGAAGTTGTTGCCTTTTGTATCTAAGGTTTTGCCTTCACCTTCAAGAAATCTCTCGGGCCTGAACTCTATTGGGCTTTCCCATAAGGTTGGGTCTCGGCCCATGGCCCAAATATTAATACATGCCATTGAGCCTTTTGGGATCTTATAACCGCCAACTACGCAATCTGTGAGTCCCTTCCTCATAAGGAGCGGTATAGGAGGATGGATTCTTAGTGTTTCTTTTATGATCGCATGGATGTAAGGAAGGTTTGGACTGTCCTCTTCACGCAACAATCTTTGGTTTCCAGTGACTCTGTCTACCTCCTCTTGTGCCTTCTTTGACACTCTTGGGTTGTTGAACAGTTCAGCTATTGCCCACTGTACTGAGATTGCTGTTGTATCGGTTGCTGCTGTGAAGAAATCCTGAAATTATATATATGAAAAATCATAATAAATCATTCGGAACTTTTGACTGAGGGTGAGTTTAATTATATGTTAGATATAATTGTGTTGTAGAATATGAGGAATGCTACACGACTATCATTTAATCATTAATAGTTATCTAGCATTTCTTGTGAGTATGTTTTTTTTCGAATTATGTTAATTATACGTTAAAAATCTGTCATTAAATTATTAAAAAAAATATATATTTATATACGAATATTTGATAGCTAGATTTTAGTGGATAAATAAAAAGAAATAATTAGTTTCGGTACTTACAAGGATCAATGATTTTATATGATTTCTAGTTAATTCAACCTCGCAATCTTTGTCCTCAGAAACATCAAGTAAAATGTCAAGAAAATCCTTCACTTTATCATCTTTATCACCATCACCACTCTTGTTCACAATATTCATCATCTTCTTATTTCTTAAGGTCTCGCGGTCAGAAATAATCTTCTCCAACAATACATCATACCTTTTATGTATCTGCATGGCCCTGTTCTTGAAACCCTGCAAGTCCAACACTTTAAGGAATCCTATGAAGTCTGAAATATTGAATTCTCCAAAGATCTTAGTCACTTCTCGGACCAAAACCCTAGCCTCTTCACCTTGTCCATCTTCTGTCTCATCAGAACTACTCTTGATGCTAAGCATCATTTGAGATATGATGTTGTTAGAGAGCTTCATAAGCGATTCAGTTAGGTTCACACTCTCATTAGCCATTGATTTTTCAGCTAGAGATCGAATGAACTCGTGGATTTCCCTTGTTCGAACGGGGAGAAATCGCAAGAGAGTTCGATTACCCAAAAGCTCAGAGTTGCTAAGTTTTTTCATGAACTTCCAATAGGTGTTGCATTGGGCAAAAGCAAAGGTGGCATCATGGTAGGTAACCATGTCTATAGCCATGTTCACTTTACGAGCAGAGTATGCAACTTCATTTACTTTGAGAAATTCTTTGGCCAGAGATGGATTGCTAACAACCACAAACCGAGCCGAGCCGATTTTAAGGAAGATAAGGGGTCCATATTTTTGTGAGAGGTCTTTGAAGGCTTGATGGAGTAAGGGTTTGAGGAGGTGGAGATGGCCAATTATGGGAAGTGATGGTGGGCTTGGAGGAGTACATTTGTTTCTCTTGGAAGAGAGGATTTGGTGAAGAAGGAGAAGAGAGAAGAGAAGAGCCACGAAAGATAACATGATGGGAAGAGAAAGCATCTTAATTGTTCTAATTAAATTTATTTGTCGAACAATAGATTAGGGAGCTGAGATCTATCCATAATGTGTTATGCATATTTATAATATTTTTTTTTTATCACAATAAAACAACAACAAAGCCTTGTTGCATGAGGTGAAATCGGTTAAAATTAAATAACTTTTAATGGTTATTAATTTTAATTCCAGTTACAATAAGTAATCACTAATACATTTATTGAAATGATAAATTATTCATAAGATGTAATTCAAATGATATTTATTTTCTTTTTTTAATAAAAATTTTAAATACATATCTCTTTCTTAATATATTTTTTATTAAAAAAAATTTAGCGACGACAATTATAACTTTCGTCGATAAATGTTATTTTAAGGTCAACTAAAAACATATATCTTTTATTGCTATTTTCTCAGTAATTTATATGACAACTAAATATAATTTTAAAATTATAATATTTTTTGTTTTAGTTACCATTAAATTGCTATTAAAATTTATTTTATCAACGGTTTATGTAGTCACTAAAAATAATTTTAAAATTACGATATTATGCACTTTTATTTGTCATTACTATTTGCCGTTAAAATAATAAAACATTTTTAATTTTATTATTATTTTTTCTATATTATACTCAATTGTCATTTATTTGCAAGTTAAAATTAACTAAAAAATAGCATTACGGATTAACATTAGGAGCCCTTAGATTAAGTTATCATCTAAAATATTTAAAAAAATTATTATTCAAAATTGAAAAATATTATTATCCAAACATAATAAAAATGATCTTCCAACTTTAGAGAGATAATTAATAATTAAATTATCATCCAAAACAAAAAAATTATCATCCAGAGTTGAAAAATATTATTATCTAAACATAATAAAAATTAGGAAAGTTTTCAAGTATACTGGTGTATCGGTATACCTATAATCTGTAACTGTTGATTTTAATTAAAAGAAAATATAAAATATATATAAATCAAAATAAACGATTACATATTATAGGTATACCGATATATCGGTATACTTGAAAGTTTTACTAAAAATTATCATCCACTTAATATATAAATTATCATCTATAATTTATCTACAATCACCAGTAAATAAATTGGTTCCCAAAACTTTATCTTATTAAAATACTATATAAATCAACAAATTCAGCAAGATACCTGACCATTCAAAATAATAACGGCCAAAATCGAACAGATTTAGCAATATACCTAATAATTGACACCAAAAAATATACCTAATAATTGACGCCAATAATAATGGCCAAAATGAAAGTTAACTACCAAGAAAGCAACAACCACTTTTACTATTACCATTAGTATTAATAGTATGCAACAGTAATCATACGAATCGAAAACACTTGTCTACGCATGGCAAAAAAAAAAAAAAAAATTAAAAAACACACTTGTCTACGGCACAAAATATCACCATGCATTGACTTTTTTTTTTCCTGTTGATGTAGCCCTCTTTTTCTCATCAATTTCATGCCTTTTCTTTTTCTTCTTATATTTCTCCTTCTCTTTTTCTTTGGTCACCAAATTAGTTAAGAATAGTGGAATTTATTTTAAAAGTCAAAATCACAGCGAATAGAACTTAATTTCAACTATATTACACCTTACCTGGCTAATTCACTCAAATGCAAGAGTTTTCAAAACTTATTCCATTAATATCCTCATTTTAAAACTATTAACTAGTTACTTCTGTTTTGCCACGATAGTGGTTAATTCTTTTTGTCAGTGCTGACTCGGAAGTGCATTGGGTGCCTTCCACGTAAAGACGCAAAAGTGAGAAGCGCTTTCAGTGCTGGAGAAAATTACACCACGCACTGTTTTTCCTTAATATAACGTCAATTAAGTGTTTTAACCAAGCAAATAATCAATTAAATCTGTTTTTTTTCATTTTTCGTTTTCTTAGCTTGATTTGCGTGATTTATCGTCGTTTTCGTCTTCCTCTGTTGTTAGATTTCGTTCTTCAATTTTCATCGTCATTTTCTGTTGTTAGAAGAAGAAGAAGAAGAAGATGATGATGATGATGATGATGATGATGCAGATGCAGATGCAGACGTGGGAGAAGGAAGGAAGGAAAGAAAAAGAAGAAGAAGAAGTAGAAGGAGATGAAGATACAGACGTAGACTTGGAAGAAGGAAGGAAGGAAGGAGAAGGAGGAAGAGGAGAAGAAGAAGTTATTTCTGCGCATTATTATTTTCTGTTTCTGCGCAATGTTACTTTATATTCTGCGCATTTGCTTCATATTTAAGAAGAAGAGGAGGAAGATGCACATGTAGACTTGAAAGAAGGAATGAAGGAAGGAATGCAGGAAGAAAAAGATTTTATTTCTGTGTATTATTGCTTTCTATTTCTACGCATTATTGTTTTCTATTTCTGTGTAATGTTGCTTTCTATTTCTGCGCATTATTGCTTTATGTTTTTGCACATTGTTGCTTCATATTTATGTACAACAACAACAGCAGCAGCAGCAACAACAACAACAACAACATACAACAACAACATCAATATAAAACAGAGAAGAAGAAGAAGAAGAAGAAGATGATGATGATGATGATGACGACGACGACGACGACGACGATTGATGACGACGACGACAGAGGATGAAGAAGACAACGTCGACGAAAGAGGACGAAGATGAATTGAATGTTCGTAAATTTGAAGAACGGTGGTGAGAGTAGTGGTTAATTACGTTTCAGAAAGTAACTCTCCTAGCGCGTGTAAACACGCATTTTTGGATGAAAGTGATGGTATTATTTGTCAGTTACTTGGTTAAACATTTGTTTTGATAAATCACTTATTCAAATAGCAATATTGTAAATCAACATTAAAAAAAAAAAAAAGAAGACAAGTATGTATAAAAGTGTAATAGATTAATTTAAAAAAAAGTATATATAAACACATATAGATACATTAACGGCGGCAATAAACTGAAATAACAGAACTTAACCAATAACTCTGCCACTCACAAGCTTCCTTAGCCTTTTTTCATAATCTGTTCTATCAAATCCCATAAACTGATAGACCTATTTAAAAGTATATGCTTGATGCTTCATGATGAATTGTAATTCAAAATCAATATAAAAAATTCAAATTGATATTAGACATATATTAATTAGAATATATATATATATATATATATATCAACTATAATTTACATGTCACAGTTTTAGTTTTTATATATTTAGAAGAAATATTTAACACACAAATAAAAATATATTAACCTAATTTATTTAGCTAATATATAACTTTATATAACAATTTTTTTTCACACAAAAATCAATCACTAAATTCAGCCACACGATGTATTTATATATAAATATATATATAATTTTATCATTTTTAATATATAATTTAACTGATTTTAGTTTACAAATAGCATACTTCAACTTTTAATTTTAAAAAAAATAAATTCAAACATTGACTAGCTATTTAACAAAACTAACCAAGTCACCCCATGATCCCCTAGATATGTTATGTAGCGTAACCCATTTTCACTCCTAATCTAAGTTGAGAAGATCATCTAAGCAAGCATTCTCAAGATCATAATCTAAAAGAAAAGATGGTGAGAATGCTTTGTCATCAACATCTTCATTGAAAAATGGCAGAAACGACCCACTACTGCTGGTGGTAGGTTGCATGATCTGGTTATTATTTGTTGAATCATTGTAGTTGTTGGCTTGGGAAGCAACATCTACAAGAAAGGTTCTTGATTCTTCTGCATTTATGAATAATGGCTTAGAGATCTTGGTAGCCTTTGTACGGATTACATGGGAGTAATCAGCATCAACAATAATCGTCTTATTATTATTAGGAGGAGATGATGGCGCTGGAGAAAAGGTGCTTCTTTTCTTGTTTACCTTTTTACTCAAAGTGCTATTCCAATAGTTTTTTATTTCATTGTCTGTTCTTCCTGGGAGCCTTCCGGCTATAAGAGACCATCTATATATCACATGAAAAGAAAAAGGGTGAATTCTTTAATGATGAAGTGGTTTTCGTAAGAAAGAGCGAGAAAGAACGAAGATGATTAGAATAATATATAATTTAATTTAAAAAATCAATAAAAAAATTTGCACATCATCTTGCGATAATTATTACGTTAAAATAAACTTTTATTTTCCTCTTTATTTTCTCACTTCATAATTCATATAGCATAAAAAAAATAAGATAGATATTGCTATTGAATAATGCTACGAAATCAACGTTAGGAGTCAATAAGTTATCATTTAAAATTTATATGAGTTGTCATTCGTAATTTATATATTAATGATTAAATTATCATTCAAAATTTATATTTATATGAGTTATCATCCATAATTCATATCTTGGCTCCCTAGTCTTTTTCATTGTTATTTATTTAGTAATCTAAATAGTGTTATGTAACTAACTTTTTTTACTAAATATCAATAAAATATTTTAAAATAATTTTATTTATTTTAAATTTAAATTATAAATTATAAATTATAAATTTTTAACTAAAAATTAGAAATTATAAATTTAAATCCTAAAGTTAACTAATATGGGCTAACTAAAATTTCGTTTCCTACATTTTCTTACATAATAACAAGAGTATTACAGAATTAAAGTCATGATTAGTCAATTGACTAACCGTGAGATTAAAATTAAAAATTGGTTATTTATATATTAATAGGTTTTTTAATAAAATGGAGACGAGATTAAGAATGGGCGGAGTAGTACTACCTATTTCCAAGGAGGTTGTGAAGCCTAATGATGAGGTCTTCTTCATCTTCAGAAATATTGCCTCTCTTGATATCTGGTCTAAGATAATTCATCCATCTAAGTCTACAACTTTTCCCACATCTTTTCAAACCTGTGTGAACATGTTATTATATATATGTAACGTATATTACAGGCACATGCATGCACTCAACATGAAATTAATTAAAATCAGGTAAAATGAAATTTATATTTGTTCCAACGACATATGGAATATAACTCATATATTAACCTGCTTTCTGGGGAAGGGTTTTCCATGTTCCATATTGGCTGCCATGTACCCTAATGTAGTCTCTGAGAATTTTGTCTTCTTCGGCACTCCAAGCACCACGATTCAATTCTTCATGATTTGAGCAACAAGTTCTTCTCTCCATCTTCGTGCAATTTTTGTGTGCTTATGTCTTCAGGTTTGGGTTTTAGTTACACCTTGACCTTACTCTCTCTGCTTGCATTGAGCTAGTTTTCACCGTATATAAAAGCATGATCACTTTATAGAAACATTTTGTGGTCCTTCTAGCTATATATATATATAAATGGAGCTTCTAGGGTGAATGTGTTTGTTTTGTGGCTAAGGTGGCTGTGCTACGTGGTTAGTAGTAGACAAGGGCACGTTGTAGTTTGACCGCATAATGAAAGCACGCGGACCAGTTTTAAACATTTCATGCTATACAGTAAGTAAATAAGGAGTGAGGGAGAAGATAGTAAATTACTTTATGACAAGAGGTGTTTTTTTTTTTACGTGAAGAGTTTTTGTCTTAAGTAATTATTTTTTTGGAACCCTAAACAAAGATCCAGAGAAAAAACAAATAATAAACTTAAACTAGGATAACAATAATAACGACGATAACATTAAATATAATGAAATAAAATTTTATGCAAAAACCCTGAACAACAACACATTAAAGGATAAATAAAAGGTTAAATAAAGAAAGAGTAATAATAGAGAATCAACGTTAGAGGACCAATAGGGAGCCAATAAGTATAATTAAGGAAATAATGAGTGGTAAAAGGGGAAAGAGAAAAGAAAGAAAAATGATATTGGTTTCCTATTATCTCCCTAATATTGACTCCCAAGACTTTCTCATAAAGAAAAATAATTAAATACAGTAATAAAACAAAACACAAAATCAATTAAAAACAATTCTTACGACTACAAATTATTGACTACACAAAATACACCATTAATTATAAAATCCATAAATAATATCAGTGTCGTATTTATGTATATTCATATTGAATTAATACTTCGATAATGAATTATAACTCATATGGTATTATCTCTTTTTATGTTGTAAGAACAACTTTTGTTTAAGAAAAAAACTAAATAAATTCTTCAAATATTATTAATTAAAAATACATATAAAATACGGTTATTATCTATAAAACACTGACACTTCGTTGAATTGATGTGTCAAAGTATCGAATACTTTTTGGACACGACACTCGCTATACTAGTCTAACACGCATGTCATAACTGTCCATCTGTGTCCTTAAAAAAAACCAAAACATATCTTTTCGGACACACTTGACATTCCAAAATATCATCACGTATCAGTTTGTCCAACTTTATTTTTAATTTATATCTTTAAAATAAGTTTAAAAGTATTATATATTACTATTTTTTAAAATTAAAAATTATTTTAAATACTTTATATTATTAAAACAGGAATTAAAAATATTTAAAATTAATAATTTGAATTTTAATATAAATAAAATATGAAGATATCATTATAATTTTATTAAAAATATATTATATTTTATATATATGCCGAACCCCCGTGTCATATAAGAAATTGAGATTGGTATATCAGCATGTCGTATTTTGTGTATGTGTCAGTGTCCATGCATCATAGGTTGTTTTAGTTAAATATATTTTTAATTATTTATTTAAATTTATGCATTCCAACAAAAGTGCAAGGCCATTCAGGTACTAAAATAGTTGAGCATTTTTAAAAATTGAAAGATTAATGTTAGGAACCAGCGTTGTGACCAATATAGAGCCAATGCATGTAATTTGGGAAATAGTTTGTGGTAAAAGGGAGAGAGAAAAGAAGAAAAAATAATATTAGCTTCGTATTATCTCTCTATATTGACTATCAAGACTTTCTCAAATTGAAATGTATATTCATTCAAAATTAAAATTATGAAGTTTTTTCGTGTTTGATTTTTGGGTATGTTAGTATTTGATTTTTTATTTTATTTAATTTAATTGAATATATGATTTACTATTAATTTAAATATTTGATTTATCCTTTTACTTTAATTATATATATATATATATATTTTTTTTTTCATTTTGTCGTTTTTTTTATACAACTGTATTTACAATTTTACACCCACAACGTTTACAACATATATGAAATCCAAATGGCTTCACATTGATCTAATGGGCCTCCTCCTGTACTTCTAATCGGGCCTACAACACCTTAAATTACATCAATACCCCACATTCACAAGCAATTTTACATACATGACCGCATCCTTCACGGTCAGGCAGAGATTCCATCATTGTCCACGTGTGAAAACCCCATTTGATGGTCAATTCTTGGCTATTATTAGCTACCTAAACTTAGTTTACCATAGAATATCCCTATATATAATTGCATTTTAGGGTTTCTTTATAAGATAATATTGTTTGGATAATTAAAATATAAACATATATTATACTAAATAATTTAGTTAAATATTTTAAATTATTTAATAATATTATTTTAACGTATATAACACTAAACAGATTAAATGGTTTCTTCTTAGTTCTTAGTCTTACTCCTTATTATTAGCCTTCCGGTTTACAAAATATATATGTGTCTAATAAAATAGAAAATATTAATTACACTCACTGCTACAAAGAGATGGAGTACATAAAATAATGGTCGACGGCCTAATCGTCGATAATATGATGATATATGTTGATAATAAAGTTGCCTCGGAGTTTCTCGAGATTACAGGTTGGTAAGTCGTGAGTAAACTTAGCGCCAAGAAGCGTCATGCCGGAGGAGAAGTTGGGGACACGAATAGTTGGCCGTCGCAAGAAAAAGATCGAGGATATATGGGCGAGGCGTGGTTCCCGCACACACTCCTAGCTACCCGCAATTGATTGGAGATGTTGACGATGATGCATAGCATTATTATTGGTCCACCCGATTTGAGAGAGCATTTTATTTACCCAACCCAACAGAGGGCTTTCACAGCAGGCAAAAGAGCATCGTCTGAGGATACCTGAGGTCGAGGGTAAGCATCAAGAAGAGGTGCGTCCAGTGGTGGAATTAAGGGGGACCAGCAGTGGCCATGGCCCTCAAGATTTTTTAAAAATTATTACTAGTATAGTTAATTATATTGATTTATTATTAATATTAATCTAATTATTTATTAATATATATATGAAATAATAAAAAAATAATGTTAGATAATTAATAAAAGTTCAGCCAATAACAATTCAAGAATTTAAATTAGATGTTCTATTTCTTTAGGTTTCAGATGTTCTATTTCTAAAAAAATACAAAGTTGGTTAATGGTTGCTTTAAATTTTGAATGTTTTATGACTTCTATTGTGGATATTTAATAAACAGTAGTTATGTATGTCCTATTTTTTATTGTTTGGTTTGTTGGTTAAAAAATTATTGGTTACCTATATTCCAATAACAAAATATTAGGCTAATATTTATTTTGACACCCAAATAAAATTAATTATTTTTTACTTGTGTTTATATTTATTATTTCTAGTATAGTTTTATTATTATCTTTTGTATTTAAATGTTTTATAATTATTTTTTAGATTAAGATTAAGGAAACATCAAAATTAAAAATGATTGGTTTATTTTTTTAAGAGAAAAATATGACATGAATTAAATTTTAATTCTTTAACATCTAGCTAATTTAGTGAGTAATAATAATCTTCAATATTTTATTATTAAAGAAGAAGAAGAAGAATTGAAGAAGAAGAAAAGGAGGACGAGGAGGAGGAGGAAATGACGTTTATATGATGGCTTCAATGACGACGGTGCCGACTGCGGTAATAACGACAATGGTGGAGGCGGCTGCAGTAACGACGACGGTGGTAGGGACCTGCAATAGCGGAGGAGATGACGTTGATGATGATGGCTTCAATGACGACGGTGGTGACTGCGGTAATGACACAGTGGTGGAAGCGGCTGCAGTAACGACGACGGTGGTGGGGCCTGCAATAGCAGCGATGAAGAAGAAGAAGAAGAAGAAGCTTTTTGTAGTAAACGCGCTTTTTTAATTTTGGGAGAGTAATAGTGCGTGCAGTGTGTAAGAGTGTGAAAAAATTACTCAATTGAACTTGGTTGGAATAAATGATTGGATATGTAGCATTATTATTATCATTAAACATATTTTAAAACTCAAATTTTATAATATTTTTTTTTTAGTTTTACTTTTTATTTATGATAAAAAAAATTTAACTATTTAACAGATTATTTTTTTTCCGACCACCTCGTACAAAATTTCTGGTTCCGTAGTTGGGTGCGTAACTTCCACACCAGCATGGACTCACAATTTCAAGAGGTCAACCAATTGAAGAACACAATCTCTAAGATGCAGCGGCGGAGGGAAGGGGGCCAGCAGGGCATGGCCACCCAAAATTTTTAACTTCTTTATATATGTATATAAAAAAATATAATGTTAATGTAAAATTTGATAATTTTCATACAATAATTTTATAAATATGAATGAGTTAATAAATAATATCATATAATTAATCGAATTTATTATTTGGACTAATATTTAATAATAAGGGTTATACTATTTGTACATTAAAATTAGCCGTTAAAATTAGCTACTATTGTATAATATATATTAAAATATAAAATAACAATTGAAAATAATAAAATTATACATATATTTATATGTATTTATGTATAAATATATGATGACTAATGTTAGTAACTGATTTTAATATACAAATAGAATTGTCACAAAAAAATAAAATTTTTTTGGGTAGGAAACATATTTTTGTACGTAATATCTAAAGACTATACAAAATTTGGCATATCTTAAACTATCAACTTTAAATATTAAATTATAAACGGTAAATTATAAATCCTAATCCTAATCCTAATAGTATAAAAGATAAAGAGTTGGTTAATATTGATAGAAAAATATACTTGATAATAATTGTCTTAGTTAATTATAATAAAAAACTAAAGCTAAAAATATTGTAAAATTTAAAGAAAAAATTATAAGAAAAATAATACTATGCGATCAATATATATAATTTATTATTTTTTGTTTATAGTTAGTCAATAATATATAAAAGTATTGGTTAAAAATATAATATTAAGCTACTAATTAAAAATATTAAACAATTCAATAAAACGCTAGTTAATATAAATTAAAGTGCGGCTTAGATACCAAAAAAAAATTAAAGTGCGGCTTTAAGAGTTTTATTTTTTTTAATTTGGCCCTCTCAGTGCTAAAATTCTAGTTCCGCCATTGTTAAGATGTATGACCTCATATCACGATGAGTTGAATTACATTTAATTATTTATAACTAATTAACTAACAATAACTGTCTATCTATTTATAACTAATTCAACTAACTATTCCTAATAACGAGATTAACTAACAATAACTGTTTCTTTAATGTCATCTGTCTGCACCTCTAACAATAGTACTAAATCCATGCACCATACAACAATCTAGCATGAGGTGCGATCACAATTGTAATGCGATATTTAACCTATGTTCTAGAAAATTTTGTTTCATTATTTTATATATTAACTTATATAAAGTAGTTTTATTGTTGGTCTATCTAAATAATAAAAAAAATCAGAATTACTTATCAGTTACTTTGATCTTAATTAGAATAAATTAATATTATTTTATTTTATCTTATTTGAACCTTCAGACTTTAATGAAAATTAAACTAAAAACCAGTATAAAAAGAATTCTATACTTCTATGATTCTAATCATCAACGTATCGAATTCATCATTTTGATACTTGTATTCCATTAGAAAGTTGTTATTCAACCTAAAATAAGAATTATGTAAATTTTGGTTGAGTAAGATTAAAGCACCACATATTAGAATTAGAAATAATAAATTAAGATGTTGTTTATGAATTTAGGTAATAGACTTTCATTCTTAAATATTTTTTTAATAATTTAATATGGATTACCTTTGTTGACATATGTTATTATAAATTATTTTTAATTGATAAAACATAAATAAAAAATAAATTATTACAAACACTAATTAATATCTATTAATCTACTAGTAATATTTTTAATTTAATAGTATATTTTGATTCGTTTTTAGAGTAAGAAGTTTTTGTTACCATCTTTACACTTCATAGGATCTTATTATTTGAAATGAATGCAAGCTTTGATTCCGAATAAAAGTAAGTTCCTAGTTGAAAAAAAGAGAGAATAAGAAGATAAATATAACCAAGTGAAAGAAGAGGAGGAAGAAGAATAGGAAAAAAATTACGAAAGAATGGTCAAAGGAGAAAGGAAAATAAGAAGAAAATAGAGTGAAGTAGAAGAGAATAAATGAAGCGCGTGTATATACCTTTTTTTTTAGGTTTTTTTTTGGTTTGAGAATTAATTGAAAATACTTGATTAAGCGAAACAGAGGTATAAATATCATCATCCAAATATAAAAAATTAAATTCCTCATGGTTAGGTATGATCGAGGACTTGTTTGATTTTAGAATTTTGACATTGGCTCTCACATCATATCTAGGTATGTACGAGTAATTAAGTATCTGTCTGCGTATATAAGGGTGTGTTTGGGAGAGAGATTGAGATTGGAGAACTCAAACTGAGAGACTTAGATTGAAATAGGCTTGTATATTATGTTTGGTTTAAAATTAATTAGAGATAGAGATTAACAGATAAAGATTAAACTAAGTTGATAGAGCAAAAATAAAGGTTAGTATTGAAAACTATAATATTAATTGAGGGTATTTGAGTAAAAAAATATTATTAAAGTTTCAGTCTCAGTCTCCCAGTCCCTCCAATTTGGAGATATTAAAAATACTGAAATTTTGAAAATTGAGACCGAAATTTTAGTTCCAAATCTTTGTCAAACAAACACAATACTGAAATTTGACTCAACTAATTTAAAAAAAAAATGCATTATAAATCGAACAACAAGCCATTGCTATATTGCATTGAGTATTTAAGGAAAGGATAAGCATATAGGAAATTAGTTTTTTATTTTAGTTTTTAATTTTGGGGGTTTAAATATAAAATTTAGAATTTCAGAATTAAAATTTAGAATTTCGTATAAAAATATAATTTTTACAAAAGTAATTTGATATTGAGAAAATAAAATTGCTTCCTAAATTGAATTGGTTATTAGCTAGCAAACTACATAATCAGAAAATTAAAGACATCATTAAGTTAATACGTAAATCCTAATGTTGCTTTCCGCTTCGCATTAGTTGTTGAACGGTAAGTTTAGACTTTAGGGAGCTCTATTGATCAAAATTGATGACATTAATAAATAAGTAAAAGAAAAAATATAAGTAATTAATAATTTTTTAATTAATAAATTAATCAATAAAAAATATAATAATTATAATCATTGTTTATAAAATATTCATAATAAATATCATAATATATTCAAAATTTAAAACAATAATCAGTCAATTTTATATTTTTTGAAATAAATGTTACGTAAGTAGATATTTTTGTGTGAAGTCTTGTTATTTAGTTAGTTAGAAGAAACTGCTGGTGTTGGCAAATTCTGTTAGCATGTGATTAGTGAGTTAGTTATTGTTGCTAAGAGAAAGTTAGTTAGTAGGCTCAACATTTTAGTTATTTATAGCAGTAGATAGAATTCTTGTAGTCACTTTTTGTGCATTTTTCATTAAATGAATTCATTGGTGATTAGAGCTGTGATTCAACACACTCTCCCCTGTTTCAAAGTTTCGAGAAGTTCTTCTTTCTCTAAGGGTGAGTTTGGTAAAGCTTTTCGGTTAAGTGCTCATGCTCTCAAAAAGCAGGAGCCATCTTTTAGCGTTTGGTAACTCAAAAAGCCAAGGAGCTTTTGCTCCCGGGTTTAGAGAGCCAAGGGTGCTTTTGAGAGCCCTCAAGAGTAGCTTTTCAAAGCTGGCTCCGGCTCCTCAAAAAGCAAAATGACAAATTAACCTTATATTTTAAAAAAAAACAATTTTATCCTCAATTAATTATATTTAATTTACATTAATGCATCACATACTAACAAAAAGGTCGTCGTGGTAATTTATTATTTTGAGAGCAACTATCAAATAGATTTACCAAACGCGATATGCGTGGCTTCTACTTATTGAGAGCAATTTTGAGTTATTTTACCAAACGGTTATAAAGTGACTCTCTGTCAGCTACTTTTTGAGAGCACAAAGAGCTCAGCCGCTTTTTGAGAGCCACAGCATTACCAAACCGAGCCTAACTCTCTCACGTTCACAATTTTATCAATAAAACATTCAAAACTTAAAGAAATATAACATCAAATTTTAATTAGAAAATAAAAAACTAAGGAGCCAACACATTATGGCTAATAAAAAACCAACATATAATTTATATAAATTTTAAATGATAATTTAATCTTTGATATATGAGTTACGGATGATAACTTATATAAATTTTGGATGATAATTTATTTATTGTCTTCTTAATAACTCCCTAACGTTGATTTTGTAGTAATATTTTTTAAATTATATATATATATATATATATATATATATATATATATATATATATATATATATATATATATATATAT
>JASCZI010121624.1:10208-24428 GCA_036250425.1 Stylosanthes scabra | reverse complement strand
TATTAACAATTTTTTAAATATATATATATATATATATATATATATATATATATATATATATATTAAAGTTCAAATTCAACAACTTCAACTTTTGAATTTTCTTTAATGTCAAAGATATTTGTCTTATGATGTTGAAATAATATTAATTAGTGAAGACTAAAAAGTTTCTTCTCAAATTATTGATTTGGTGGAAGTGGGACACACCACAAGCACTCAAGCATAGTGATATATAGTTGAGATGGTCAGAGAGTACATGATTTTTTTTTCTTTTTCCATTTTATGGCATATCTGCAATATCGGTACTTAATATGGCGTCTAACCAAAACAAAAACACACCCATAATTGTTTGAGCAATGTACACAAGCAGAGCTCTATATATAACTATCTGCACCTGCATGCATCACTCATTTTCTTTTAAGTTAGGTTTGTACACAGAGCCCCCTTTTAGCAATATCAATTAACTATGATTATGATGGGTAACCAACTAACCATTTTCACAAATACAGCAAGAACAAGAAAAATGCTCATTTTAATACAAATATGTAGTTGTTTACACTTTATTTTTGTAATCATTTAAAATTCTGAATCAACATTTTCTTTCTTATTTCCTCCACGACAAACTTGAATAGGCCACATGTTACTTGATACCCTCGAATTCACACTCTTCATTTTATTTTATTTTATTTTGAGTAAATAAAGGAACGATACTGTATAAAAAATAAGGAAATAAATAAGGAAATGATATGGTTATGTTAGTATGGGAGCATGTTACTATTGTGCTTCACCGTAGCGGAGTGGCAACGCTATGCGATGGAGGAATCCAAATCCAGATTCTGAAAATACAAAAAAATACAAGTGTATGGCAATGGTATTTGACTATCCAAAGTTAATTGTTCTATTGACGCCTAATAAATAAATAAAATCTGAAATTTCAAATAGTTTATAACGTTAATCATTTTGGTTTATGGTTTTGGGATAGTGATTTGAACATCATTCTAAATTTTTCGAAGTGCAAGTTCACCGATTTTCCTACCTCTGTCCTCTAGATAAACTTATATGTTTATGGATATCCAAATACATCACCAGCGTATTTTGTGTTTTTATATATATATGTTTTTTTTACATGTGTTTTTATATTTCTCATGCCATTTGGTTTTGTGATAAATTTTTTTATGATAATTTTTTGTTTTTTTTTGGGCTATATCTTTTGTTTGTTTTGTATTAAGAAACAGCTTACATAGGCCCGTTAATCAAGTCGAAGAAGGTATGACTAGGCCCCTTTGTTGGATATGGGCCTTGGTCTTTTTTCATAGCTACAGTCATGACCAGAATCAAAAAACACAATAGTCAATAAGGGAAAAAAACAAAGATTGTAACAACAATCAGAGTGGCGCAGCGGAAGCGTGGTGGGCCCATAACCCACAGGTCCCTGGATCGAAACCAGGCTCTGATAGAATAGAGAAGCTTCTCTTGCTTCTAAATTTTTTATACCAAAAACCATAGTTGTAACTTCGTAATAACATTGCCACATGACATATCCTGTCCAAAGGAGGAAAAAAAAAAAAACATAACAACATATTTTTCTGTACTAAGGAATATCCATAATCCTTGGTGAACGTGTCAAATTATGATTTGTCAACTTCAGATTTCCTTGTCCTCTTCTACCTATCAACTGGGAGTTAGGTTAACTTGAACTGTTTGTGACTTTTCTTTTTTTTGGATTGACTGTGTGTGAGTTTAAATTGTGGAAGAATGAGACTTAGCCACACTTGCAAACAATCCTTACATGTGTCCCTTTGTCCCTTACCTTAATACCTTCCCATCACTTTCCAGTTTACATTTTAATCTCAACTCTGAAATTAATGCAACATAAAATACTGTAAAAATCATTAATTTTACATCCATCATATTCTTAATTAAACTGTAAATAGCATTTTACTGCCAAGAACTGAGTGTGCCGACCAAAGTTTGAGGTAGAGAATGAAAGGCCCCAAAAAAATTAAGTTCATAAACCAGATGATACACCAATAATTTGGCATTACAATACCTTAAATCAAAAAAACATTATCATGATGAAAATGAAAATGAAAATATATGGTACATTTGATAGAGGAGACGTGGGCATTGTATTTGCCTGTCATCAATTCTTACAACCACATCCACACCCTTGTTTTTAGATGCTATATTCTCATATTTCTAATATAATATTTATCAGCTAAACTATTACTAACAAGTAAGAACATAGAGTATCATTCATCATACTAAGGTTTCTCATCATCATCTTAGTTTGTGTGAAGGAAGCAAGCAGTAGTAATAATAACAACAGTGATGGCTCAAACCATGTTGCTCATGTCTAGTGTCTCAACTACATACTCCATGGATTTGAAGAAGGACACTTTGCTTCAACTTCAGAATCAAAGATTGAGGCCTAAATTCTCTCATCTCCCATTCAACCCAATTCCTTCTAATTCTCTCACTTTCTCACCTCGTACATTCACTACTCTGGCTCTCTTCAAATCCAAGACCAAAGCCCCTCCTAAGGTACACATGCATTTTTCTCTTATTTTCTTAATCTGACTGCTTTTTTTTTTTTTTTCTTGAACTTATGAGTTTAGTTTCCCTACAGGTTGTTAAGCCAAAGCCAAAGGTTGAAGATGGTATATTTGGAACTTCTGGAGGATTTGGTTTTACAAAACAGAATGAGCTCTTTGTTGGTCGTGTTGCCATGCTTGGTTTTGCTGTGAGTACAAATAATTTAAATAATAATTTAATCAATTAATTACTTATTAATCTTCCATAGTCTATAGTATTTTATATAGAAGACTTGACTTTCGTTGACCAAAGCAAATTTACCTTGTTTTACTTTCTGGGTCAAAATATTTTTCAAACTCAAACAAAGTGATATCTTAAAAGAAGAAGTAATATATTCAACTTGATTATTCTAGTGGTCGGCTTATTAGTCCACTCAAGTAAGCGTTGGGATTTCGAAATCTGCTTTGTGCATGCAGCCATTGAACCTCAGATCCGCGGCGAATTAGTTTTTTTAAGAATGTGATGAGAAGAAGGGACATAATTTATGGTGGTTTTGCATTTGTGCAGGCATCAATTTTGGGAGAAGCAATTACTGGAAAAGGAATCTTAGCACAATTGAACTTGGAAACAGGGGTTCCAATTTATGAAGCTGAGCCTCTTCTCCTTTTCTTCATCCTGTTCACACTGCTAGGAGCCATTGGAGCACTTGGAGACCGTGGTAGATTCGTTGATGATGATGAAGAACCTAACACTGGAGGTGTCATTCCTCCAGGCAAAGGCCTCAGAGGAGCTCTTGGTCTCAAAGAAGGAGGTAACTCAATTCTGTTTTTCTCATTTTCTTAGCCTCTACATATTCTCCATTTTGCATTGTTAAGTCATTTTATAATTTAACAAATTTAGTTAACATGAGCTAGCATAACAAAACATGTTTTACACTCTGAAATTTGTAAGAATTTAACACATTATCTGTAATAAATAGTAATGTGGTATTGATAATAAACTTAGTAGTAAATATTTTGGTCTTTTAATTCATACATTTATATGACTTCTACGAATGTAATTCATGATTGGTTCTCTGTGTAAAACTTAATCATGAATGAAAATTAAATTCTTTTAACAAATCCAAATATATTTTCTTAAAACAGAAGTGTTCAACACAAATCAACACAGCTCCAACTTTTGTAGAATTCATGATTTTACTTAAAGATTATATTGATTAACAATGAGGGGTAGTAAATCTCATAAATCAATGTACATTGGTCACACAAATAATTACATCCAAATACATTGATAGTGAGTATTGGAAAGTAGGTTTCTACATATAGTAATGTAAATGTAAATTGGTTTAAGATTGATTGAATTGTGATGATGCATGAGCAGGTCCATTGTTTGGATTCACAAAAGCGAACGAGTTATTTGTTGGAAGATTGGCTCAATTGGGATTTGCATTCTCTTTAATTGGAGAGATTATTACAGGGAAGGGAGCACTAGCACAACTCAACATTGAAACAGGGGTACCCATCAATGAAATTGAACCTCTTGTCTTGTTCAATGTTGCTTTCTTCTTCATTGCTGCTCTCAATCCTGGAACTGGTAAATTTGTCACCGATGAAGAAGAAGATTAATTAGCCTCCCCCCACTAACAATCTTATTTATTTCTTGTACTTAGAGACGACAAGACTTGTATCATGGTGATCTTTTCTTGTGCATTCATTTCTATCTTGCCAAACAAACACACTTCTATTCTATCATCATGCTTCATGCATCTCTCTGCCTCATACCTCCATTATTCTTAATTAGAACTAGCAAATGTTCAATTTGATTATTATATCATACACTCCAACCGAAAACACACAAGTAGTTTAAACTTTATCAACAACATTTTACTGGGTTATTTAATTAATAATAATTAACTGTTATTCTAATAGCAACTCCAATGGAGTGTCTTGAAATTTGATATTGAGTTGTTGGAAGTAATAAATAAAGTGATATGGACATTAGTAACTATCATTTTGAAAAATTGTCAATTAAAGTATATTATTAATAAAAATTTTAAATGTAAGATAATTTAATTTGTTAAATAGTAATGTATAAACCTAAATTGATATTGATCTCATAAATACTGATATAGTATTGTATTAAAACCCAAATTAATATATTAAACTAAAATTAAGTATTGGAGATGCCATAAGAATTTGATTAGTTACTAATAATTGTTTAATACCATTAAAATAGTCGCTAGGTATTGGCCTTTATTCTAATCCTCCCATGTGAGCTTTGGGGTATTGGCTTTTTAGGAGATGGAAACATACTAATTTTTTATGACTAACTTAATAATTGGCAGCTGCATTGTTTTGGTGGTTCATGCGCGTTATTATGAGATACAACGTCACCAAATTATTATATAAGTCTGAAACTGAAACATAAAAGATTCCTACATATTCTAATTGCTTCCATAACTAACCCTAGATTATATATTAAACAGGGAGGATTGAAGTGTCTAAACTCTAAATTGTTCATTTACATATTATATTATTTACAAAATTTTGTTTATTCCTAGAGAAAATATGCCCAAAAACAAACTGTAATGTAGAAAACTCACCGACCGTTGATTTCATGATTTGAATATATGATTTTGACATTAGACGGTTTTATTCATTCTTATATATAACATTTTATATTAGAAGGATAGAATTTAACGATTAGTTTAAAGAAAATATAACATTTTTTATTTACTACATAAATAGCTATTAAAAAATAGATGTAGTTGGAAGATCAAGCTAAGTTACACTAAAATAAGGATGTTGTAAAATGAGAAGGAAATTGAAAGACTAATTTTTTTAAATTAAGAATTTAAGATAATAAAACTCATATACATATGTAATATACAGATGTTATAAATATAATGGTAGACAAAAAAAATGTAATGGTGTTTTAAACTCTTTGTTTTACGTATTTACCAAATCCTAACTTTAATTTTTTTTATTTGAAAACTATGTAACAAATTTTATATTTGCACTAAAATTAAATTCTTTTATTAATGGCATAATTTGTTATAACTATTTTATTGCATATATATTTAATTAGAATAAATTTAGATACACATAATCATATATTCATTCATATATTTTCATACTTAATAGGCTCATGCGCTAATCATAATAAGAGTTATTTTTGTTGGGATAACATGTAGTGTTACCGATTTAATTATACTTTTTCAAATACTAAAATGTTGTATTAATTTACATTCTTGTTAACTAAACGCGCACCAATAATAAATTCAGTCCCGCATTATGTATACACCATTTTAGCAAACATCAAATTAACACTTTTATAAAAATATAATAACTACTTGGTGAGTTAAATGCATTGTATTTTTTGTGAATATTAAAATATATATTTAATTAATAATGACCGTATTTTTATATGAATATAAATTTGATGCTATTAAAAGAATATGGAAATAACATTGTTCTAATAAATTTGAGAATAATTAGTTGATGAGATGATATATAATTCATTCTTTTAGTAAAATAGTAAAATATTTTTTATAGATGCCTATATAGATTAGAATATTTTTAAATGAAAAAAATCGTGTAACAAATTCTTTAATCCTTTTATACATAACTGGATTATTAATATAAGAATAATAATAAAAAGTCATAATTCATTTTTTAATTATCCTCCTAATTATTAAAAGAATAAAAAAATTTTAATTATAAATGTAATTATAATGTAAAGTAGCAAAGTAGTTTAATTATTAAAAGAAAAATAAACTTTATGTTTTTAAATATAAATATTTATCCATTAAAATAAGATTTTAATTTTAATGTAATTATAATATAAAATAATTTTATAATATTTTTATACCTACATCTATTTTGTGTAATTAAATTATTTATTTTATATTAAATAAAATATTATTTTAATATAAAATAAAATTTATTTTAATATTATTTTTATATTATTTATTATTAAAATAATTTTTTATTTAATATAAAATAAATGAATTAATTAAACTTAATAATTATGTAAAATAGGCAAAACCAAACTCAATAATAATTGATGATAAAGTTTCGCCGGGCGGCGGACGGTCATGTATCATGCATGTATGTATAACTCCATTAGCAATTAGATATTTTATAAGTAAGTGTTAAGGCTTTGCAGTTTGCATAGTGATAGTAGATTAGTAGTATGTGGGAAACAGCGTGGCGTTAGCGTCAAAGGCGTGGTGTCATCAACACGTTTTCTCTCACTCTCTCTCTCAAACACTAACTACCAACGAGTCCGTTTCCTATTCGTTTTCCTGCTTTCTGTGCTGCAACTGCAACCGTCCTCCTTCTTTCTCACAATAACATCTTCATGGATACTAATTCTGATCTTCGTTCCTCTTCTTCTCACAGGGATGTCCGTTACAGGTTCTCTCCCTCTCTCTATGAATTCTTCAATTTTACTTCAATCACATACATATCCACATCTCCTTAATCATTATTTCAATTCCAGAATATTCCTTATTAATTGATTTTTTCTTCTTCTTCTTTTTTGGCAGCTGTGGTAGTTGCGGTTATGAACTTAACCTATCGTCCTCGAACCGTAACATCTCAACAGTGGGTTCAAAATATGGCAAATCCATAAAACGAGGCATCATAACATTCACCAACATCGACGATGATAGATTTGGCCATGTCGATGAAATCGAATGCGCCCCTCACTTATCGAAACTCTCATGGCGTCTCTTCCGCCGCAAAACCAAGCTTCTTTGTCGCAAATGTTGCAACCACGTTGGATATGCTTATAAAACCACTGCTTCATCAATTCCTCTTGTCTCTCTCGGACCTACTGAATCCGAACCGCCATCAACTTATACAAAGTACGAAATTCGAATCCGTGCATTACAACCTTCTTCGTCTACTCAATTAGACAATAATGGAATCACCCTGGTTGCTTGAAATTTAAATTAATTTGTAGGTATTTGTTAATAAACCGGCTATGTATGTGTACAAGAAAGTTGCAGGTCCAATGATGTAAATAGTACAAATTTTATTTATTTATGTGTTTGTGTTTCTTTTGGCTTTGCTTAATTGTGTAAAGTATTATTATAAGAATTGAATATATTATCAAGGTGCGCGTTTAGAATGGTCCTGTGTCAGAGGTCTTTGAGATAACAAAGGTTGTGATTTGTTACTTTTTAAAAAGTTTTCTCAAAGTGTCAGATTGTGTGACCTGTAAATGCATGCAGTGGGTCTTTCTAATTTGAAAAGTGACCCAATTTGGGGTCTTTCTAAATACTGAAAAGTTTTGTTCCTAATGTTGGAAGTTGATTTTTAGTTTGGGTTTTAACATTTGAGACGTTGTATTCTTGTCTCAAAATATTATAAATTGCAAAAAACATTTATTTAATGAATAAAAAACTAAAGTTGATAATGAAACTATTAGAATTTACTTAATAAATAAAAAAGTTCACAGCAAAACTAATGTAGTGATATAAGTAGACAAATAATAAGTGGATCTCCAATTTATACTTATTACATGTTAACAATTTATTTAAAACTTTTGATGGATAAATACTCGACCTCCTCAACTCCGGTTAAGCTAGAGCAAGATCTGAAATCCAGCTTAATTAGTTAGTAGGTAAATATCTTTGCAAATATTTCTTTTCTTCGAGAAGCCCATAACTAATTTGTTATTAATCTAAATTCTGTTTAAAAATTTATTGTCGATCAATGGGCATGGACCTTCGTTTTATTAGTAACTATAGTCCAGAAAATAAAATAAAAAAAGATCGAATTTCACCAAATATTTTATTTCGAGTTCAAATCTTGGAGTGATATGTATATAGAAGGAGATATGGTTACTTTAAACTCTTAAAATAGACACTCAATAAGGGATAAGGGATTAGTTTAAGATCTATCAGGCCTAGAATACCCTTAAAAAAAACAATAAAATTATGAGGTAACCAATAAAATAATAATAAATACCTACAACTTGTAGCCCCAATCCCCCAAATGAGCAAACTGCCTAACGCCTATGGTAAAACACTTGGTTCCCGTAAGACCAAAAATTACAGGCCCACCTTAGAAGCCACCATATCATTAATATTTAATATTACATATGTTGATGCCTCGCACAGTCCAAAAGTCAGAAAGTCAAAAGCAATACCAATGACTATGAAGATTATTTGTGGATGGCAATTGGGATCATGCAGGGTCGGCTCAACTAACATTATCTTTTTTCAATGGTGCCTATAAAATCCACTTACATCTCTGCAATAATACCTTCAATAATGCATGCAGTAATTATAATAATAAATATTGGATATGGAATTAGATAAGTTGGCAAATATTTTGTAATTTTAATAAATGATTTTAAATTTAGGTATTACAATTAGAAGAAAAAATGTGTTCAGATGCAGAAAAAACGTAAACCGTTTTTTTTTTTTAAAAAAAATTATGCTTCAAATTCCTTCTAGTTCCTTTATTATATATATAGAGATTGTAATTTTTTTTAAAAATAAATATATTAAATAGAATAATTACATAATTGGGCACGGTTTGAGAAAATTATAAAAATGGATATTTGTATCATAACACGGATCAACTAGGTCTATGTTGAGGTTTTGTATGTATATTGGGCTAGGATGACTCATGTTATGGGCCGTTTTTTTGGACGTTTCCTAGCACGGAGTTGGGAGGTCCATCTTAAGCCTTGAGCTATTTTGTCTTACATCTAACACGGGCTTGGCAACACCGTGTTACGCAAATTCATGCATGCAAGCCCGTGTTATGCATGTTATGGGAGGGAAGCCCATATTAGCATTTTGAGCAGTCTAGCCCGTATTTGGCATGTTACATCCACGAAGCCCGAGTTAGGACACCCCTATATAAGGGCCGTGAAACCCTCAGCTCATTCCATCCGCAGCCACCATCCTTCATTAAGTTTGTGTCACTTTCTTTCACTTTCAAGTGTGTGTGTTGGTTCATCTTTGGGAGCTTGAGTTGCTAGGAGTGAGTGTGAGTGATTATGTCTGCGGAGGAAAGCAATAGAGGGGGAAGGGCGGCAGGCGAGGCAGCCCCACAAAATGCGCCAGGTGTGGGGGAACAGGAAGGGCTATAACGGTTAAACCGTTCATGGCACATTGCGGGCGTACTCCACACCGAGGTATGTTTGATTAAAATAGCACGAGCTTGTTTATGTTAAATGTTAGCTAGTGATGCTCATGTTGGGATAGGAGTTGGCATTTTTTTTTATGATGGGTAGGCATAATGCTTAGAGTAAAAGGTGATTATCACATACAGTAGCTCTACATGTGGTGTGATTGATTGTAAATTACCAATATTTTGTAAAGAAATAGTAAAAAATAAGTTCTTCTGCGTTTGGTTAAATAGTAGCTTAATTTAGTATTTAAAGTAAAAGAATTTTAATTAAAGGTTTACAATGTAGGAGAAATAGAATAAAATTTATTTTAAATTATGTTTGTGAAATTGGTTTTAAATTGATAGTATGCATAAAAGAAATGGTAAAAAGTAAGTATTTTTTTAATTGGTTAAATGTTAGCTAAAGTTAGCATTTATAGGTAAAGATTTATGAGTAAAGGCTTATAATATAATAGAAATAGAATAAAATTTATTTTAAATTTAGTTTGTGTTAGTGATCCTGACTTGACAATATTCTAAAAATGAATAGTAAAAAATAAGCTCTTTCTGAATTGGATAAATATTAGCTAAATTTACTATTAAAAGGTAAAGATTTGTCGCTAAAGGTTTAAAATTTAAGCGGTAATAAATAAGATGTATCATTATTATTTTTTTTTTTTTGTGAAGTTGATTTTAAGTTGCTGATATTCTTAGAAGGAATAGTTAAAAATCAGCTATTTTTTAGTTGGTTAAATGTTAGATGAATTTAGTGTTTAAAGCTAAAGATTTATCATTAGAGGCTTATAATTTAAGAGGCATAAAATAAAAATGCATTGCAAATTTTTTTTTGTGTAAAAAGAACTAGTTGACGTTAGCTGAAAACATGATTACCTAAATATTACCTAAATTCAGTATTTATAGTTAAGGATTTAGGATTAAAGGGTTATAACTTAAGACAAACAAAATAAAATTTATTTAAATATTTTTTTTTTGGGTAAAGAGAAATCCTTGGTGTTAGTCGAAAACATGATTACCTAACAATATTCAATTATTACGCATTATTTTTGCTTGCTGAACTAAGATACCGTGTTGTACATGCAAAGGGAGCGTGTGCTATTGCCCCGTCGATGTGCCTTCCTTATGCCTCCACCTCCGGCGTTGCTCCATTATATCCGACAGGCTGGGTTCGAGTATGCAGTGCAGTTACGGGACTTCTGCTTTGACGCCGCCCTCCTCTCCGCGTTCGTCGAGCGTTGGAGACCTGAGACCCACACGTTCCACCTACCGTGGGGCGAGTGCACCATCACCCTCCAGGATGTGGCATATCACTTTGGTCTGCGCACGAACGGGGCTCCGGTGGGGGGTTGCCTGCGAGATTTCGGCAGACATTATGAGATGGAGCCGTGGGACATGGTGGAGGAGTATCTCGGGGCACGACCACCGCCGGTCCACGATGAGAGGAGGGTTGTATTTGCCATCCGCCTGAGGTGGTTGCGAGAGAGGCTTCAGTAGATACCAGATGTGGCCGATGAGGTAACATTGAGACAGTATGCTCGGTGCTACATCCTGCTGTTGATTGGAGGTTATCTGTTGCCCGATACCTCCAGCAACCTGGTGCACATTCGATGGGTGCCGCTGCTTAGGGATCTTGATGAGTGTGCGGAGTTGTCGTGGGGGAGTGTTGTGCTTGCATGGACGTACCGGTCATTGTGCAATGCTGCGAGGAGGGGTAGGACCGACATAGCAGGTTGCCTTTCACTGGTCATGTCCTGGATATATCACAGATTTACCCGTTGCTGTCCTCGTTCGGTGGGTCAGATTGCGTGGCCTCTAGCCAGCAGGTAAATTTTCTCTGTAATTGCGATTTTATGGTTTTCCTGTGACTACTCGGCCCTTATTTTTCTTCCTGCTGTGTTTGCAAGCTCATCGGTTTCCAGCAGCCGGACAGAGACAGACAAGAAGGCAGGCTGCTGAGGTGGCGAGAGGAGTTGGACAGATCAGATATCGCGCGGCTAAGCATAAACAGGCATTTATTCAGTCCGTAACCGAGGTTACTTATTTTCTGATTTAAGCTTCATTTTCTTTTCGTGTGCAGTTTCGGTGGACCCCGTACGACACGCACGAGCTGCAAGCCATCGTTCCCGATTGGATCCGCTCTCACCAGGAGATATACACATGGCGGTCTGCGGTGCCTGTCGTGTGCTTCAACATGGTGCACATGCATCACGTTGACCGCGTGCTCAGGCAGTACGGAGGGGAGCAGCCCATACCTAGGGCCCCTGTGGATCTCACTAGGCTGATGACATCCACAGGCAGGGGTGAGGATCGATGGTGGCCGGGTACCCTGAGATCCTGGTACGATGGTTGGCGAGGTCGGGGCTCTCGGGAGGTGCTCGTTTCCATACATGCATGTAGGGATTTTCGCGGGACCCAAGAGTATTTCACTTGGTATGTGGCTGCAGTTGGAGTCGGGCAGTTTTTGTCACAGGGACGTCGACTAGATGACCTACGCTGGATGTTTGCTCCCCCGGATCTACCAGTGACCACTACCCATCCGCGGGACGAGCTGGCCATGCCAGAGGAGGCTCCGGCTCGCCGCAGGAGGGCCGCCACAGTGGGTACGGGGAGGCGACCACCAGCCAATGCAGACCCCAATAGGCCTCCTGCGAATGCACGAGACCGTCGGAGGAATATGTTTGAGTTCCCGTCCTGCACGACTGCCATCAAGAGCAACCCCCGTACCTCCCATAGAGATGAATGCCATCCATCGACACGAATGGCTTACAGTGCTCGACGGCATGGATGCATTGCGGAAAACTCCAAAAAACCCTCTCAAACTGGGAAAACTGTGGGTCGGGCAAAGCACCGTTGTATAACGGACCCACCTGAATATCTACGACGATTCCGTGGTAGAAATGCTGCAACGCCGCCAACAGCCTCGGCAGCTTGGCATAGAACTCCTCCCAGTCCCCATACAACCGGGCAATCGCCTTCTGCTTCGCAACTTAAACCTTCTTGTACGAGGGCAGGAAGTGGTAGCTCTGCTGAAGGGAGCTTTGCAGAATAGAAATTCCAACTGACGGATTAGACTTGATGGTTGGCAGTATGAAGTCACAGATCAGGTTGCTGTCCAGCTGTGCGTGGTCTGGTGACATTGACAGAGCAATGCAAGAATGTGGCCCCCCGAACTACCGAACTTCCCTGTTTAACCAAGGCGTGCCATCAATGACCGAAATTTGACAAAATGTGGTAGCACAACAGGGTCAGCCAAGCTTACCAATAACCATGGTTTGTGCGCAGCGCCCCCCGCACCCTCCACGGACATTCAGCCCCGAGCTGCTTGCAACGACAAACGTACTTGTACGGATTGGATTCCAGCACTCTGTACTCCGCAGCCCTTCAAATATTATAGTTTTTCACTGCCATTTGCATAGGTTCTCTGCAACTAAAGCGATGGCCAGCACGGAACTCCTTCCCGCCGTCTAGATTGATGTAATCGTCCCCCCCGTCGCCGTGGCCTTCTCTTGGCTCCTCCTGTAACACCTTATTATCCATATTCTTATTCTATAGTCATAAGTCAGAATTAATAAGGTGATACGACTCAAGGAGGAAATATAATACATATATAATAGTCTCTAGTCACGATTTGCGAAGTTTAAGTCGACTAGAATACAACAGTAAAACAGTTGATAACAAGTTTCTATCTCTACCAAATTAATACATCAAAGCTTCTAAGGCAAATTTTCAAAAGCAAAGCTATATACATCAACTATGTTTTTAAAATAAGGAGAGAACTAAATCAAAATGAACTCAAAGGTTTTCTTCGCCTGCTATCAAACATAGCTCTTGCTCACTTCGGAGCACTAGTACCTGCATCTGAAAAAAAAGCAGAGAATATATACGGGTGAGAACCCCCAACCCATGGGTTCCCAGTACGATAAAAATTCCAAAAAAATACAATAAAATGTAACAAGAACTTTCTAAGCATTCCTAAATTTCAGTTTCCATCGATTCATTATTGAAGTCTTTATTGCATTGAAATTAAACGACACATTTATTGAACTCAAAATCTATTCACAAGCTTCCATTCATACCCAATCTTTCAATTACCATATAGAAATCATCCCTCAACGTCATCCAACACCAGCATGAGGGACCTCTCAGTTATTCACACACAAGCAGTTCAAACAAGTAAAACACAAATAGATATATTTCAAGTAAAACACAAATTTTTATTAAACATGGACAGTCCCTCGGTGCGCGCATCCCCAAAAGGTATATCTCTTATTCAATAAATATCATGTATGATATATTTTAATTCATCTCAAGGGGGAATCAATCCGGAAAGGTCTAAGTGTCCGGCCACATCTTGCGACGGAAGGTCAACAGAGTCTAAATTATTATCCCGGAGCAAGTGGGGCGAACCACAACCCTTGCATCTACCCAGGCAATAGCATATCATCATCATTTGATCATCATACTTAATTTTTATATCATATCATAATCGTAATCATATATTATTGAGTTCAATATCACAGTGACAAGCACAACACAG
>JASCZI010121623.1:0-19101 GCA_036250425.1 Stylosanthes scabra | reverse complement strand
TTTGCACTATGGATGCTAAAACCCTAGGAGGTGCAACATATTTTGTTACTTTTATTGATGATTATTCTAGAAAAGTGTGGGCTTTTGTTTTGAAATCTAAAGACCAACTGCTCGATGTCTTCAAACACTTTCATGCAAGTGTTGAAAGAGAAACAGGAAGGAAGTTGAAATGTGTTCGAGCAGATAATGATGGTGAATACAGGGGTCCATTTGAAGAGTATTGCAAAGGACATGGGATCAAGCTTGAGAAGACAGTTCCCAAGACTCTTCAGCATAATGGAGTTGCAGAGAGAATGAATCGCACTATCAATGATGGAGTCAGGTGTATGCTCTCTCATGCAAAGTTGTAAAAATCCTTTTGGGGTGAAGCAATGAGGACTGCAGTAGATTTGATCAACCTTTCTCCTTCAGTTCCACTAGGTTGTGATGTTCCAGAGAAAGTCTAGAGAGGAAAAGATGTTTCTTACAGTCACTTGAGAGTGTTTGGCTGCAGAGTTTTTGTTCACATTCCAAGAGATGAAAGGTCTAAACTTGATGGGAAGCCAAGGCAGTGTATCTTCATGGGTTATGGTCACGAAGACTTTGGTTACAGGTTATGGGATCCTAAGACCAAGAAAATAATTAGAAGCAGAGATGTATTCTTTCTTGAAGACCAAACTATTGAAGATTTTGAGAAGACAGAGAAGCCAACAATAACTGTTAGACGTTGTTTTGATGATGAGCCTAGTTCTTCCACTAGTCCTCCTATTGATGGGGGAAATGTACAAGCTGATAATGATGGTGATGATTTGCATGGTGATCCTACACCTCAACCTGAGGTGTCAGATGCAGAAGTTCCACCAGATATAGAAGAACCACCACCTGAGCCTCAATTGAGAAGATCTACTAGAGAGCGCAATCCATTTCATAGATACTCTGCTCATGAGTATGTGATAAACACTGAGACTGGAGAGCCAGAGAGCTACCCGGAAGCTATGTCTGATGAGCATAAAGAAGATTGGTTGAATGCCATGCAAGATGAAATGAAATCCTTGCATGAGAATCAGACTTTTGAGTTAGTGAAATTACCGAAGGGCAAGAAAGTTTTCAAGAATAAATGGGTGTTCAAGTTGAAAGTAGATGAACATGTCTCACGACCAAGTACAAAGCACGGTTGGTTGTGAAAGGCTTTGAACAGAAGAAAGGTATTGACTTTGAAGAGATTTTCTCACCGGTGGTGAAGATGTCCTCTATTCGGGTTGTGCTTGGGTTAGCAGCTAGCTTGAATTTGGAGGTTGAGCAGCTTGATGTGAAGACTGCATTTCTTCACGGTGATATAGACAAAGAAATTTACATGGAGCAACCAGAGGGTTTCGCGGTTAAAGGAAAGGAGCAGCTTGTTTGCAAGTTGAGGAAAAGCTTATATGGGCTGAAGCAAGCTCCAAGACAGTGGTACACGAAGTTTGATTCTTTTATGGACCATCATGGGTATGGTAAGACCTCTTCTGATCACTGTGTTTATGTCAAGAAATTCTCTGATGGTGATTTTATCTTTCTCTTGCTTTATGTTGATGACATGCTGATTGTTGGTCATGACACAAAGAAGATTGAAAGTCTTAAGAAAGACTTGAGCAAATCCTTTGCTATGAAGGATTTAGGTCAAGATTCTTGGCATGAGGATTACTCGTGACAGGAAGAATGGGAAACCGTGGTTATCGCAGCAGAAGTACATTGAAAAGGTTTTAGAGAGATTTGACATGAGTAATTCCAAACCGGTCAATACTGCACTTGCTAGTCATTTCAAGCTGAGCTCAAAGCAATGTCTTGCAAGTGAGAAAGAAAAAGAAGAAATGAAGAAGATTCCATATGCATCTGCGGTTGGCAGTTTGATGTATGTTATGGTTTGCACAAGGTCGGATATTGTTCATGCAGTTGGAGTTGTTAGCCGTTTTCTCTCTAATCCTGGCAAAGAACACTGGCAAGCAGTGAAGTGGATTCTCAGATATCTTAATGGTACTTCTAAAGTATGTTTATGCTTTGGGAGTGGTCAACCTGTGTTGGATGGTTACACAGATGCGGATATGGCTGGGGATCTTGATTCAAGGAAGTCTACTTCTGGTTATATGATGACTTTTGCAGGGGGAGCTGTGTCTTGGCAATCCCGACTTCAGAAATGTGTTGCCTTGTCTACTACAGAGGCCGAATACATTGCTGTTGTTGAAGCTTCTAAGGAACTCTTGTGGATGAAAAAATTTCTACGAGAGTTGGACATAGATCAAGAGAAATTTGCGTTATATTGTGACAGCCAGAGTGCTATCCATCTCAGCAAGAATCCGACATTTCATTCCAGATCAAAGCACATAGAGGTGAGGTATCATTGGATACGTCAAGCGCTAGAGATGAAGGAGTATGCACTTGAGAAGATCCATACTAACGACAATGGTTCAGATATGATGACTAAGAGTTTGCCTGCAGTGAAATTTGATTCATGCAGAGAGAAGGCGGGCTTGGTGGAGCAGCCTAACCCACTTGAATTGGTGAGGGGAAAATTTGTTGGTGGGCTCCCCAATTTGCAAGTGGGGGCCTAATAACTTATAATAATAATAATAGTAAAGGGTGGCACATAGCCACCAAGAGAGAAGAGAGATTAGGGATTCAAAGACAAAAAGAAAAGAAAGGGAGATAGAACTGTGGAGCGGCGCGAAGAGGAGAAGGAAAAGGGAAAAATAGCGGTTCCAATATGTGCACATCTTGACTTGGTAAACTTGCTCCGTTTCTTATGAGATTTCAGTATGTTGTTCCTGGTGTAATGCTGAACATTAGGATATAACCTGCTAGTGTTATTGCCTTCTCTTGTGTCTGATTTGAGATACCCACTTTGTGGAGTGTTTATATTGATTCAATCCGTTGTGATGATGTATTTTGATGATTATTGAGATACCCTAGTGCTACTAGGAAGACTGATTGTGTACCCATTATTATTGATAGTGGAAGACTTTACTGGACTAGGTCCCATGGGTTTTTTGTCCCTCTTTTGGGGGGTTTTCCCACGATAAAAATTGCTTGTGTCTCCTGTTATTAATTTCTGCATGTTATCTGCTACTTGGAGTATCTTTGGTGTTGCCTATTTAACTACACAGGTTGTGGGAAAATTATTTTGGTGCTTCCGTTATTAGATAGGTTTTGGTTTGAATCTGAATTTTCCCAACAATATTGTTTCTTTGAATCTAAATACTCCAAGAAATTAAAAATTAAAAAATAGAGAAGGAATGATCAAAGAACAAACCAGATAAGAAAGGAGGATAAAGCAGATAGCAGAAAAGGAACTACAAACTGGAATTGCAGGCACTGCAGTGGCAAGGAACTGTGGCAGCACCAGTGTGTCATTGTTGAACTAGGTTTTGCTTCATCTGTGTTCTTGGCAATAACAAAATCAAAACAAAAGAGTAAACTGAAACCAAGTCAACAAGAAGAAGAAGGATATGAAATTGGAGCAGAAAGAAGAGGCGTATATAGAGAAAAGAAAACCAAGAGGCAGAGCGATTACCAGTAGCAGGAAGCAATAAGAGCAACCAGGTTTTGGTGATAGGAAAAAGAGAGGCGAGATCAATCCATTGTGGGTGTGTTAAGGGAAAGGGGGGTGGGGGACTTTCGCGCCCTTCAAGCTCTGCTTCGTCAGATTTTGTGGTGAGTGGACTGGGTTTGCTAAAAAAAAAAAAAAATTGATTTAGCTACCCATCGTAATACCGCCAGGATCAATGTTGACATCCTTTCAGTTGGCGGCGACTCAGGCAACTGACGCTAACTAGCCGCCACTGTCCCGTGCCTCTCTTGTAGTATAATATAAGGAAAGTTATTCGGTACAGATCTAAATTCATACAGATATAAAAGATTCTCTTACAATATAGATTTTACACCTTACATCTCAAAAAAATAAAGTATTATACAGATGTGGACCCATACATTCTTCTAATAAAACCTACATCTTTATCATTTATATCTATACCGTATAAGCCACCATAATATAAATATAACAATTACTTCTCATTGTATTAGCAAAGCTAATTATATATTTCGACTAATCTTGATCGAGTCTTTCTTGAATTTTATGAATTTCATTAAATTTTAAGAACCTTTATTATTATTATTGATTATCATTATTAGACATGGGACAATATTGAATATAACTGTAGGTTACAAATAAAGAAGTGACAATTTATAAATAATATGACAATTTTCTTTTTATACTTATTATTTAATTTATACCCTAATTGCAATTATATTCGTACTAACCGTTAACTTCAAGTTTTTATATCCTTTTAACATCTCCTGCATCTTAAATATGATTCCTAAACAAAAAATTGTTCAAGATAATTACCAAGTTTTAATAGGCTAATTTTCAAAATGACTATATTAGATAATCAATAAAACTTTAATCAACATCAGATAATATATAATTCAAAAGAATAATTATACACAACCAAGCTTTTTTAACAACTAAGTCTAACCAAGTCACCACACCTCACGCGCTTTTCATTAAGGGGGTATTAGGTTTTTTCGTTTTTTTGAAATCACAAATCTCTGATTTGTCTCCTTCCTTTTTTATCACAAATCCTTACGTTTTCGTTCTGCAACTACATGCGTTTTCATTTTGCAACTTTTCTCAGTGTTGTTACAACGATGAGAAGAAGAACGACGATCATGATGCCATTGACGAGTAAAAAGAAAGATGATACAGTGAGAAAGAAGGAAGAAGGAAGAAGAAAGAGGAAGAAAATGAACAAAATAGAGGAGGAGAACAAGAAGATGATGATAATGAAGAAGAAGAATAAGATGAGTACATTTGAGTACATTTCAGTGGTAACTTCCAATAATCCGTTTATGTTTTCATTCAAAACCGTTTCTACTTTCATTCAAAATCCGTTTCTGTTTTCATTAAAAATCCGTTTCTCTTTTCATCCAAAATCAGTTTCTATTTTCATTAAAAATTCGTTTCTTTTTCATTCAAAATCCGTTTCTGTTTTCATGAAAATCCAATTCAATTTTTGTGAAAATCAAATTTATTTTTTAATTCAAGATCCATTTCTGTTTTCATTAAAAATCCGTTTCTCTTTTCATTCAAAATCCGTTCAAAATCCGTTTCTGTTTTCATTAAAAATCCGTTTCTCTTTTCATCCAAAATCCGTTTCTTTTTTCATTCAAAATCCGTTTCCTTTTTTATGAAAATCCAATTCAATTTTTGTGAAAATCAAATTCATTTTTTTAATTCAAAATCCATTTCTGTTTTCATTCAAAATCCGTTTCTCTTTTCATTCAAAATTCGTTTCTGTTTTTTCAAAATCCGTTTCTGTTTTCATTCCAAATCTGTTTCTATTTTCATTCAAAATCCGTTTCTTTTTTCCCAGAATATCCAATTCAATTTTTCATCAACAACAACGACACCAACAACAGTAACAATGCAATAATGGAGGAAGATGATGAGAAGGAAGAAGAGGACGAAGAAGAGGAAGAAGAGGAAGGAGAAGAGGAAGAGGAGGACGGAGAAGAGGAAGAAGAAGAAGACGACAGCGACGGTGACGACAATGATGGCGGCGCCAATAACGACGGTGATGTTTGCAGTGACGACGACGATGATGGTGGCAGTGGTAGCTGCAATAACTGAGAAGAAAAAGGAGGAAGAGAAAGACGAGGAGCTGAGTTGCAAAGAGAAGCGCCTTTTCGCGTTTTTCAGTTTTTTGTGGGTGAGTGTTGTGCGTGTATGCACGCGCCTGAACGAGAGTGGGGCAAAATTGCTTGGTTTGACTTGGTTGGATAATTTGCTTGGATGTGTAGCATTATTGTATTCAAAATACCCTAAAACATTCATAATTTTTTTTTAGTTAGTTTTTTACCATTATTTTTTTTCCACCTCTCAACACTATAATTTCACCTACCATCACAAATCACCATCAGCTACTATAGCCAGAGGCGGAGGATAGTGTTAGGCAGGAAAGGCCATGGCCACCCTTGGAAATAAATTTATCCTTCCTTTAAAAATTTTTAAAATATGAAGAAATTGGCCACCCTAATTGAATTAACTTTTAAGGAAACTATATATTTTATTGAAATTATTAAAATTAGTTTAATTATTGTAACTATATTAAAATTACTTCTTTTATATTTTATTATTTAAGTATTTATATTGAGTTTATACTCTACACTATTGATAAACTCATATTTGATGATTAAATATCTGCTATACTTAAGGGGTTTATCAACAAAAAATCACATAATTGCTTGTGAATAACCATGTTTATGAGCCTTTACTCATATTTTCTCTTAAAGATAAATACATGTTAACTTAGTCTTAAATTGATAGGAATTTATGAAATCCCATTCCACTTGGTACCTTGATATGTTTGCTAGTGTATTCCAGGTCTTTAGCGATTGAGAATGGCATAGGAAAGGCTAAGGAAGACATTTGGAGCAATGGATTCATGAAAAGAAGCCAAAAGAGAGAAAACAGGGCATCGTGCGGCCGCATGGTCCCTTCGTGTGTCCACACAGGTCCCTAGGAGGGTCTCGGGAGAGTTTCTATCCAACTTGTGCGTCCGCACAGCCTGCTCGTGCATCCGCATGAGTACCTCAAAACTCTGACTTTTTCGTTGACCGTGAGTCCACATGGCCCACTTGTACGTCCGCACATTTACGTCTGACAGAAACAAAATGAAGGCTAAAATAGAAATTTCAAGTTTCCGGGCCAAGGCTAAGCCCTTTGGAAGGTCCAATTCGACTTATACGAGGAGAGAACAACTGAAACAAGGACATCACTCACAATTAGCATCAATTCATAATTTTAGATTGTTTTTGGACGTTTTTGGGAGAGTTTTCATCTCTCTCATTTTCTCTCTTTAGTTCATAGAATTTCTTCATTTCCACTTCTAGCCCTCACTGGCCAAACTTTTACTTTAATTCAGTGTTTGAATGTTTGTTTGTTGATACTCTTGTTGAATTAATACAATTTCTACTTGTTTCTTTCATCTATTTCTCTATTTCTCAATTCTTGTCTTTATGTTCTTATGTTCTTGTTTATATCTTACTGAAAATTATTGTTTGATATGATTTATTACTATTTTCTTTGATGACTTTTTATATTTGTTAGTTCTCTTATTGATTTATTCCAATGACTATCTTAGAATGTTCATTTCTCTTGTTATTCACCATGTTTTCTTATTATGCATGCCACGTGTTTGATATTTTGTTTCTTATGAATATGTAGTGTTCTTGTGCTTTGGTCATGGGTTGAAGTATGGTTGAAGTATGGATGATCTTAGCCACTAATCCCTAAGAAAAGAATGGGTCAAGGATAGGGTTAAAACTATTTCATTAACGCTAGGCTTTTACTAGTGATGAGTGGACCTTAACGAGAAGAACGTGCTGGATTATTTGTGTTCCAAAGACCTTGGTCATTCACCTTAGTAAGTATCCTAGGAACTACGTGGTTAATGCCCCCACTCGACCATTAGACAGAGTGGGTTTGATTCCTTACATGACAACCATTCTTAATTGGGATTAGTTGTGATCATAGGGACACATTATACTTCATCTCAAGACCAAACACCTTTTATTAATTGCAATCCAAGTTATCTCTTGTTCTAATTGTGATTTACCAACTCTCACCATTACAACCCTAATATTTTCACAACCAATTGCAAGTCACAATCTTTCAATTTCTAGGGAGAACGACTCGAGTTCAATATTCAGTACTTTTTGGTTGCAAACTTGTGACACTTTTTAAATCTCGATTCGCACGTTCTTAGAGCCGGTTGGAACTATACTTGCGATTAAGAAAACTTGATTTTTAGATCATTTCTAACTGACCGGGGCGGGTGCGTCAACTATATAAGAAACAGAGTTAGCAATAATTATTATTTAAATAGCTAAAAAAAGTCAGCTCCTATAATTCTTTTATTATATTAAGATATTTGATATTTTTAAATTTATCTATGATGTGAATTTTGATTTCATGAAAAAATATTTAAAAGTTTTAGATTAAGTAATTTTGTTTAGATAAAAAAAAAAATTGGCCACCCCTGTTAAAAAGCTTTAGCTCCGCCTCTGACTACAGCCCAACGACGGCGACCGCCATCCATAGTGAGTTTGTCCGCAGCCACCTAAGAAGACAATCATTGTCCGCCCACCTGATAACTCTTTAAAAAGTGTTATATTTTTACTACCCTTTTATGTTAAATGATGTTTTATACAAATAAAAATAAGTAACTTGTTATTTCTAGTAATTGTACTAAAATAAATAAATGATGTATTTGTATCATTTTCAGCTATATATGAAGAAAAATTAATCAAGGAATTCTAAACATGTAGAAATTCGAAGAGACAACTCATAAATGCAAATTGTTGAACTAAAATGAGAATAAAACAAGCAGAAATTCATCAAAGACATATGGTTTTAAATATTTCAGCTGCAAATGACATGAAAGTCTTCCAATCAAGTTTCCAAAGAATAATTTTAATGCAAATATGCAGAAAATCAAAAATTTCAGCAGCCATAATCTCATTGTTGTCAAATGCATACATATTAGGTGTAAAAAATGATGTATTTCTTGCTCTATAAAAAGGATGCTCATTTAGAGCTGAAAATCATATCTCATATCTCATGTTTAGATTCATTTTTACACATAAAACAGAAATATATTCAGAGAATGGTTAGTTAGATAAGTTTAGAGCTTGGAAATAACAATCCAACATCATTCTTCAATAATGTACCATTTTCTCTTATCATTCAATTACATATTTTTGTTTTATTTGTGTTATTATGAGCTAAATATTTTAACTAGGACAATGATGTAGCCTATTATATGAATTGAGTAATTATTAATGTCATTCAAATATATTTGTCATGAATTATTTGTGTTTATAATCAAACTTAATGATTTTAAATGTTTGATCACTGTTTAAATGATTTGTTGATTTATAATGCACTTGAGAAAGATGTTGTAAATAAAACTATTAATTATAAACACCATAAATGGAGTGAAAATTAGAGATAGACAAATGCGATTTATGTGGTTGTTATGCAAGTTTCACAAAACATAGTCCTTTAACTTGTATAAGTTGTAGCTAAGAGATTAGTACATCTATATGAGTTTAAGATAATTTCTTGACCTTGAAAAAGGCTAGAAATTAAATTAGGAAACTTAACCAATTTGATATCATGACAAAGAAGTTAAATGATATAATCATAAATATTCAATTCCATACTAAGGTAAAATCAATTGCCTTAACATTCATTCATCTCATTTAAACTCTTAATTTCTAATTCTTGTTTTTGAATTAATTTCACTCTCATTTTAAAGGTTTTAGTTTCCAAATAGCAATTAAATTTAGTTGATTTTAGTAATTAACAATTCTTTGTGAAAACGATACTTTATTCTATCACTTTATTACTATTGAACGACTAGTACACTTATTAAAAAGTGTATGCATCTAGCCCACGTCATCACCCCTTATATACATTAATAAACACTATAAGAAAAAATACAAAAATGTAGAAAAAAAGAACATATAAAATTATACAATATAATAAACACATGAATCTAAATGGAAATAAATGTATAAACAAAATTAAAATGAACATTATTATCCAAAATTCAAAGTCGATAAAAACTCATATAAACAATATGTAAAATCCCGCTTAATCGTATGTGTCATTAGTGACAGAAACTGTGAACTATCTATTTAGTGTTTTATTTGATGCTTGGACATCTCAAGGGGACGTGATTACCCTTGTTATATATGAAAAGTAGTTTGTTTGTAAAGATTTCCTGTTTTGATGCTTAAGTGCTTTTAGCGATAAACTGCTTATTAGCGGCGGTTTAACCGATTTATCGGTATTTGACGAAACGGAATAACTCGAGAGGAGTATCTCCATTAGGGAATGTTAGATTTCCCTAATTAAGTTTAGAATGTGAAGTTGTAGTTAGTATGACCTATGGGGATGAATTTCGTTCGTTTACGGTAACGCGCATTTTCGCCGCGAAAGCGACCGTTCGTAAATTTGATAAAACGAGGAATACGACGGTTGGTATGAGATAAGAGAGATTTAAGTAATATAGTAGTGAAGCCTAGTTCCCTTACCGAGTTTTAAAATTAGAATGACAAGATTTCATAAAGAATCCTAACCCGGTTATTTTACCGTTTTTCTTTTCGGTAATTATAACTTTTCTTACACCTTGTCCACCCATCTTTATTCTCATTGGTTGCATGATTTCTTTCCATGATTTCTTTCCATGCTAACGCCATACCTCTTTCTTTCACATCACCCTTTTCTTACACTTTAATTTATCTATTATATTTATTATATCCATTTTACTACACCTAAATACACCCAAAATTATTTCTTGTCCAATTAAATTAAGGTGAGAAATTTAGAAATTATTTTTCTCTTCCTTAATGCTTCAGCCGAACTCCCCTCCCCCTTTTTCCTATATTATTAAATCCATGTATATGTGATCATATAATTCCTTAACACTCATACACCACCATCTCATTTTATTTAGCCAAAAAAAAAAAACCCATCAAACACTTCCATCATATTCTCTCCCCCACCACCAAAACTTCCCTCCCTCTTTCCATTTCACATAAACTCACTTACACAACAACAAACACCAAAAAGCCTTCTCTCTCTTCCTTTATAGATCAAAACACCCTTTCCTATGAGTTTGACCAAGAACACTTGAATGTTCTTATGAACATTCAAGAACCCTAGCTCCTAACCAACACCAAACCACCACCACCGAAGCTACACTACCACCATTTGCCACTTCCTCTTCATCATAATTAGCCCTAGACCATCATCAACCTCTTCCTTCTCTTATTTTTTCAAGAAACTGAAGCTTCATCATCATCAACACTTCGGTTTCATCATCATCAACTTCTTCAAACTTACTTCTCAACTTCAAGCTCATTGTTTCCTTCTTCCTCAACCATCGAACCCTCATCATCATCTTCATCATTTCTTTTGATTTCATCCAACACAAAGCTCACCTCTCCTCATTACTGAAACCATTTATCCTTTTCTTTCTTGTTTCCTTAGTTTTGAAAGCTTTCTTGAAAAACTCTAGCTTGACCGAGAATAACTCAAGGATTTTTGGTGTGATCTTGTGATTTGCTTGGAGGTCTACAAGAGGTAAGAGGGTTAGGATTTTGTTAGTAAAATGGTGAGAAAGTTTAAGTATGAATATGGATATAAATCATGCAAAATTGGTAACTTGCACAAAAATGAATTTTGTTGGGTAAAGTCAACGAATTGGGGCTTGCATGTTCAATTTGATAAGTGATGTTTGTTCCTTGGTTGCTGGAAATTGAGATTATATATGTTAATGTGATTAAAATTGAGTTTCTATGCTAAATATTTATGATGGCCGAATCGGTAACCATGCATGTACGTATATGATATATGATGTTTTGATGAGCACTTGATATAAATATTGGGAGTTTCATGAAGATGAGGTCGAAGAGACCCTCATGGACTTGGGAGAGTTTTTGGTTTTAAAAAGTATTTTAAGAAAGTATATAGCATGTTAAAGTATTTTAGTAATTAAGGTTTTATGAAAATTTAAGGGAATCATCCTTTAAAGGCATTTTGGTCATTTCACAAATATAGAACAGATTTTATAACTATGCTAGGGACAAAAATGTAATTTCAAAAATATAATGTCAAAATTTGATTTTATAAATATGATAATTAAATGTTGGTATGGTAATAAATCTGAAGTAAGTCTTTTATAATTAAAAAGTATTAACTTATACACCTAAATATATAATTTGGGGTCTAAGTATAAATAAATAGAATTAGTGGGGTTATTTTAATAATAACTATAATTAAGGTATTTTCTAATTTAATTTGTACATAGAACAGATTTTAAGTTTCTCAAAGAAGTCTAAGTGTTATTTGGAGCTTTTTTCATAAATATGTAAATTAAGAGAGAAAGATTCCCAAGTCTAGGTTGGTCTAAGTAAAATAGTTAAGCCGATTCGATCCGGTTAACCAGTATGGGACGGTGTAATCAGACCGGGTGCATTACTTGGGAACGATTTCGGTTTAAGATCGGATTTGTTCTCTTGTAACGAATTGGTCTAGTTGGAGTGAGCTACGGATCACCGGTCTCGACTCTAATTAGCTCGATTGGTTGGCTAAGGGTGAATGGTCTAGTATGAACCGACCTTCACTTGGATTTCTCATTCCGGTCAAAACGGTTCTTTGAACTGGATGCTATGTTGGTGTTAGAGGTAAGGAGTTGATTGAAGTGTCATATTACGAAGGTGTAGCTCCCCTATACGCGATCATTCGTGACCTACGAGCGATGCGGCCTTCTACGATAACTTCGAAAACGGATGCTAAGGTGACGGTATTCTCACCATCTTTCAAGATCCGCAAAGGGAGTGCATAAAGTACCAAAAGAGCGGTACGAGTCGCTTCGGTGTTGCCGTGACATTCGCTTGTAGGGAACCATACTTGGATTCATTCCGAGTAGTCGTCGGGTTGCGAGAAGACGATTGGCGCGTGAGCTCACGTCATGCGCTAGGAACTTTAGGCATCCATCATTCTTGTTTGCGCATTTATTTGTGTGTGCTTAGTTATATCTAGGTTGTTTGTGCTTGTTTTCTTTCTTGCTTGTTTATTGTTTGTTTTCTTTTGTTCGTATATATTTGTTGGTATTTGACATATAAAATGTTCCCCATTAATTGACGAAGCCTTAGAATAAGATTAGTTGACCATTAGATGTCGACTGAGAACGATAGGTTCTCACCCCCCTATTTGGTTTATTTTTTACCCACACGTAGATGGGAAGCAGAGTCATATACTACGAGATTGAGAATCGAGAGAAGTATGAGGACTCAAGCGAGAGAACAGATGCAGACTTAGCTATTGTGAAGACGCATAGGTACGACTTTGATGACGAGCCTTTCATCTATCCGCTTCATAGTGTTTGTTTTGACCCGGATCATCCGTACGAGCTTCAAATTGAGTCACTTTTGGCTCTTAGACACCGAGATCCTTCGAGAGGAAGGGACCCCACTCCGCAAAGATCTGGTCCTTCAAGGAGAGCTAGTCTGACACCGAAGTACTCTCCCCTTAGTCCCGTGAGTTGACTCGGATCGCCACCGTCACTTTCTAAGATGATTCCCCTTACCCAAGGTTTAGAAGGGGAGAGAACCCTCAAGAGTTTGGAACTCATTCTGCCATCCGAGGGATGGACGTGCAATGGCGATGAGGTTGCGGGTAAGGAAGTAAGTGGGGGTATCTCCGCAAGGGTTGATGAAGCTAAGGGGATTGAAGAAGAAGACAAGAATGAAGAAGAAGAAGAAGAAGAAGAGGATGATCCGGAGGAGGACCCCTCCGAGGAAGAGATGCCTGTTGTTAGAGCTGTCAAAAAAATCCCAACCCTAGGGCTGGCCCTAAGCCCTTCAAACTTTTTTCAGCCCACAACCCTAAAATATATTTAAAAAAAATAAATATTGGCCCTAACCCTAAACAAGCCAAAAAAAATAGGGCTGGATTAGGGCCAGCCCCAAAACCCTAAATTGGCCCCAAACCAAAAGAACACCTTATTCTAATCCCTTCATCTCTCAGCAACTCTGCCTCTGCATCTCCAACGCCCCTCTCATCCTTTGTGTTTCAATCTTCTATCAACCACCATTGCGGCGTCGTCGGCTCCGTCACCGGAACCGACTATAACCACCGCCCTGCCACAGCCTTCATCATCTTCTATTCGCGTCACCTTCATATTCATCTTCTTCCCGAAACTGCTCAAAATTGAAATTGGGATAGCTGATGACTTCAATTTTAAGAGATGAAGTTGTTTCCAAATTTAAACGTTGATCAAAATCTATAGCCTAAGATTCAGGTTTATGATAATTGCTTGCATTTTGTTGTCATTGAAGTTTTTTATTTCTACTCTGGAACCCCAACTTGGATCCACCCGTGTTGTTTTTCAAGTTTTTTATTTCAATTAATTGCTTGAATTTTTAGGGAAAGTTAAAATCATGAAGCTGAGTTTCAATGTAAGGGATGTTAATGTTTGTGATTTAGGTGAAGTTGATTAATTATGATGTGTATGTGTGAAGAAATGGTTGATTCAGTGAAAAAAATTTGTATACACATAACTTGTTTGATGAATTGTATTATAGAAGCTGTTATACTTCATTTCCATGATGTCTTGTTCTAATTATTCTAGTAGTAGAATCTTGGATTTATTGTTCTTTAAAAATATTGGTTTAAACTCACTCATACCTGTATGCTATAAACACTTAAACACATGAGTTTTCATTCATATACACTTATTTCCTTGCCAATACTATTATATAATTTCTTCAACATTCTGAATTGTTATTACTACAAACACTAACATAGAACAAAGTAATAGAAAACAAAACTGAAAAAGTGAAAAAGAGAAAGAAAGAGAAGGGTGTTCTAACGAGGATTGAAGTTGAAGGACCTTCTTGGAGGTTGATCAGTAGTTTAGCTCAACTCAACTCAACTCTATATAGGTAGTTAGGTACTTGTTTTCTCTTACTCTCTTCTTAATTAATTTGATTTCAAGTGTTGTTTGTTTGTTTGGCCAAATTGTATTTTTCAATGTTTTATGTGGGGGTAGTGGAATATAGAGGAAGGCCATGAGCCAATCAAGGACCTTAGTTCTAGAAATTGTTAGGCACTTTGCTTCCTCTTACTCTCTTCTTAATTAATTAGTAGTGAAACTTATCTCAGTAGAAATTTAAGACTCGATCATGGTTACTTTTTTTGTATATTTTTTTTCTAGATTTTAATCTTCACCAAAGAATTGCAATTCTTTGTTCTATCCCTTTTCATAACACTCTTGTAATTTTGTTTATTTTAATGGTGAATTTTACAACTAATAACTTGTATTTATTTAGTTAGGAGTAATTAAAATTTTATTTAGTATAAAGTAAATAATATTTTAGGGATTGAAATGTAAAAAAAAAAAAAAACCTGATCCATGGCCCGTGGGCTGGCCCTAGGCCCCCTTGGCCCATGAGGGCTTTTGGCCCGATGGGCCTTTTGAATATTTAGCCCTACATGCTATGGGGCCTTTTCTTGGCTTGCCCCATTTTATTAGGGCCTGGCCTTATAGAGCCAGCCCAATTGACACTTTTACCTATTGTACTTGACGTGGATGCCGACGAGGACAACTTACAGTACTTGGAGGAACTTCGTCACCATCCCGAATACTCTCCCGTTCATAGTAGTCAGGCGTTTACTCAGAATCCCTCCGACAACGTACGATCTCCGTCTTTCGATGATCTCAGTCGGCCCAGCTTTTATCTATCCGGCATTTGGCTGCCTCTAATTGGACCGAGTCAATAGAGTGCCTCACTAGTTGTTAGACAACGAGAGACTTAGGTTGTTAGCTTTTCTCTCTTTTGCTTAGACTCGCGACTCAGTGATAGGAAGCCTCTGTTTGGTCGAGCTGAGTACTAGTATGATAGACAATGTATTTTGGATTCAGTTGGCTTGTAATTAATTAACAATATTACCTTATGATATTTTCGGTTTATAACGCGTACACCCGATTCCGACTCGTTAGCTATTAATGAAGTTTATTTAGTATTTATAGTTTCCGAATGTATGACTATCACGTTTATATTGAAAAGCTCACATGTGATTAAGTAGTTAAAGAAGCTGAATGATAGAACCTCGCAGACGCTCTCGTGACCGGTTCAGAATTCCTTAATTTAAAAACAGGATTTAATTGTAGAGAAATCCGAACGAGCTATGAGAATGTCAACGAGATCATCAACAAGAAAGGTGTCACAAAGCTTGCAACCAGTTAAAATAAATATAGAGTATTAAACTCGGGTCATTCTCCCTAGGAATTAAAATATTGTGACTTGTGCTTGGTTGTGAAAATATCGGGGTTGCAATGATTGGGTATTGGTAACAAGAGCAAAATATGAAATGACTTGTACTGTAAGTAATAAAGGTGCTTGGTCTTGAGTTGAAGTATAATGTGTCCCTATGCTCACCACTAATCCCAATTATGAATGGTTGTCACGTAAGACACAAAGCCCATTCTGTCTAAGGTCGAATGGGTGGAGTTAACCCCGTTCCAAAATTCCTAGGCTACTTGACTAATGCGGAGGACCAAGGTCTTCGGAATGCGAATAATCCATCACGTTCACCTCGTTAAGGTCCACTCATCACTAGCAAAAGCCTAGCGTTAACAAAACAGTTTTAACCTCGGCCTTAACCCATTCTTATCCTTAGGGATTAGTGGCTAAGATCATCCACACTTCAACCTATGACCAAGTCACAAGAACACTACTCCATATTTATAAGAAACAAAACATCAAACAATTGGTGGGCATAGTAAAGAGACATGGTAAATAACAATGGAAATAAGCAAGTAAAGAAGATCAATTGAATAAATCAACGATAGAGTCAACAATCATCATTAATGAAGCAAGTAAATAGCAATAGATCATAACAAGAAATAAATTTCAACAAGATAACAGGAAGATAAAAGCAAGAATTGGTAAAGAGATGAAGAAATGGAAAGAATAAGTAGAGATTATGTTAATCAAGTAAGAGTAATAATTAACAAGTAATTAAACACTGAAATTAACTAAAAGTTTGGCTGGTGATGGCTGAAAATGGAAGAAGAAAATGAAGAACCTAAGAGAGAAAATTAGAGGTATGAAAAACACTCCCAAAAATCTCTAAACTATCTAAAAACTACAATTGACACTAATTGTGAGAGTGTGCCTTGTGCTTTAGCTGTTCTCCCCCCATATAGGTCGAAATGGGCTTCAAAGAGGCTTGGCCTTGGCCTGGAAATGTGAAATTCGAATTCTGGTCTTCATTTAATGAGTTGCAGCAGCGTAAAGTTGCGTACACAACATTGGAGAGTTGCGTACGCAACTCTGTCCAGAATGCTCTTCGAAAGCTTCAGGGGAGGGAGTTGCGTACGCACGTTATGAAAGTTGCGTACGCAACTTTGGTCTGAACAAAGCCAAAACTGCTCTCTGTTTCTCAAGTGTTGCATGCGCAGCTCAGGAAGTTGCATGCGCAACTTGCAGAATCCAGAATCCTCCCTTTTTGCTCCTCTTCATGAATCATTTGCTTCCAATGCCTTCCTTAGCTTTTTCCATGTATTTCTCAATCCCTAAAGCCCTGAAATACACTAGCAAACATATCAAGGCACCAGATGGGATGAAATTGTATGAATTATACTCAATTCAAGGCTAATTTAACATGTATTTCCCAATTAGAACAAATATAGCAAATGTTCACAAACATGGTTATTCACAAGCAATTATGTGGATTTAGATCGATAAACCCATCAAATTTAACACATATTTTATCATGAAATATGGGTTCATCAACTACCCCACACTTAGAAATCAGCATATCCTCATGCTCAAGTGAATAGAACCAAGAGGTGAATGAAATTTCTTTATCTTTTCAAAACAGCTTCGAAAATTATAGAGGGGAGATATCACATTCAAAGAGATATGAAATAATTATGCGCAAGAGTATGGGCAAAAAGTATTACAGCAAATACTACCTCCAAAAACATTTAAGTTCAAAAAGATTTAAACTTGTCTTGTGGTGAATGTTTATAATCATAGAAGTGAGCTTAAGAACCCTTACCAGATGTGTATACACTCTATTTACTCAAGTGTCTAGGGTTGAAAACTCTCAGTTCCTTTCTAATCTTGCTTTTCACAAATTAATTTTCATCTAACCAATCAACATCAAATGTATATATGTGCGCAACATCAAGAGGGCTTTTCATGATTGTAAGGGGCCAAGGTGAACGTAGAAATTCATATTTGGCTAGGTGAGCTTAAAAACTCAAATCTTTGGTTAATAAAGGATGCACCTAGCTCTCTATTTTCTTCACTCTAACCCAAAACCATTAAGACTCACAATGCAATATAAAGGTACATGATATGCATTTTTTTATACGATGATTGATTATGGCATATGCACTTGCTTATTTGGTATTTTTTTTTGTTTTGCTACTTTTCAAAGTGACAAAATGATTTTCTTTCTTTTTTTTCTTTCTATTGATTTTCTTTTCATTTTCTCTTTTCTTCCTTTTTCTTTTTTTCCAAACATATTTCCTTGTCACTTTTTTTTTTTTCCTTAATAGCTTGTGCAAGTGCATATGCTTATGATATATTCTTTTTCCTTAAGATTTTTGTTCTTTTCAATTTGAAAACCCGTTCACCCACTCACAATGCATTATTTTTCTTGATTCCCTTCCTTTTTTCTCTCATAAACACATGCTTGACCACTAAATTCCAAAATTAATCAAAGATCAAGTAAGGACAATCATGGTTTTACACTTCAAGGCTTATAATGACCTAATATTAGAACAAAGAGATGTCAAGTCTCAAAGTTGGTTTCAAGGGTGATTTTCAATGTTTAGGCCATTTGATAAGTGAGCTTTTAAAAACAAAGGCCTCAATCATATGAATACACACAATGTATATAATAATGGACATATATAATCAATTAGTTCATGAATTACAATCTTAGAAGAAGAAGTAATACATAAGAAGAAAATAATGGTCCCTTAAAATGTGAAACCATCTTGTTTAAGTAACACATAAAATAGGGCAAATGATCTAAATAAAATGAATGGAAGAAAAAATAATTGAATTGTCCTAAAAGAAGAACCATGATCGAATTGTCCTTTTTTTTTTCTATATAATACGTTGCAGGGTGTGGGGTATTACAATTTACACATAATACCCTGCACCCTACCATGGATTACTTGTAAATTAGGCCACACATAATACGTTGCAGGGTGCAATGTATTATGTGACAATTTGGTGATACATTGCAGGGTCCCACGTATTATTTATTAATTTCTAAAAAATTAAATAAAAAATTAATTTTTAATTTAAAAAATAAATTTTATGATAAAATATAGCTTTTAGAAAAAAAGAAAAACTTTGGGACCAATTTGATTTTGTCCAAAACATTTGTGACAAAAAATATAGTTATTCCTATTTTAAAGGTAAATAATGGATTATTCTAGATGTACACTAAAATCAGCCATCAAATTAGTCACTAATGTATAATACACA
>JASCZI010121622.1:5198-23891 GCA_036250425.1 Stylosanthes scabra | reverse complement strand
TTTCTTTTAATATTATTTAATTAAAAAAAAAAAAAAAAAAAAAGTAATGCGATGGCAATACTCCAACCCATGTTCTGTGTACAGCTTTATCTAATTATCTAAGTTTTTTTCCACTACATGACAAATTCAAATTCGGCACGCATATTAGAGGGTCAATACTTTCCACTTTGTATAGAAAATTTAGTTAGAAAATTAGGAATGAACCCATAATTATTATTACTAGCATGCATATAGCGTGACCAAAAAAAATAATAGGATAAAAAAGTTACAATAGTTAGAAATTAGGACTTGAAGTACGTATTGAGAATGAAAAAATAAAAAAATAAAAGAAACAAAATTTTTGAACTTTTTAAATCTCTTTTTATAGAATTATAGTCTACTTGGATAGAATTAGTCAAACTTTTAATAATAAAATTTTAATATTATTAGTTTAATCAGAACCAGAAAAACCAAATTCTTAATAATCAAATCCAACAATATGCATAGTTTTTTATATAATTATTTTTTTAAATTAGGACATACATATATATTTTAAAAAATTTAAAACTTCAATAAAATACTTCTTAGTTATTACAAATTTCGAATTAAAATGCTGATTAAATCAAGGTTTTGTTTATGGTGGTGAAAGTATTTAGTAGTTCTTTAAGAATTATAAAAAAAGGTTCTAAATATATGGCTATGATTATTTCTAATATATACTCATATTTTTTTTATTTTAAAAATAATACTTGAAATTTTAATAGATTACTAGATATTTCATCGTCTAAAATTCTCCTGAAATCAAACATATCTGATGACAAAACATAATAACAACATGTATAAATCTTGCATTATATTCCATTTTACTATTCCTTTTTAATGCTACAATGCAAGATATCCAAAGTACAAAGTTTTATTTATTTGGCTTGCTTGCACATTGAAAAGTCCAAACTAGCTAGATTGTGAAGTTGTTCACCATTACTACCGAACCTAATAAGCTATATCTAGATATGATCCTGTGGAAAAGTTTTCCCTTTTTGCATAATCCATATATAGAGATAGAGACTAAATTAACATGTGTGTTAGTGGTAGAAATTCTAAATAAATGTTAATTTTAATTATGTAAACACTGAGAGTGATATTAAATAAATAAATAATGAAGTAATATAAGACATTGTTGATTTGATATTTACATAAATTATAGTAATATTTACTTATTACTTTAACTATAAGATATGAACTTGGATCAAAATTAAAGTTGTTTAAGTAAATATCCACTTTGAGGTTTTTATAGTACAACATTTTAGTTTTTCAGATTTTAAAATACTCAAAATAATTTTCACCGTTTATTTTCGACGTTTATTTGTGTTAGATAATATAATCTTTAAGTTAAAAAATACACAAAATTGAAGAAATTGTCTTAAAATTTTTATCATTTTTAAGGAACTATTAGGTTCTTCACCTAATATAGATTATAAGTTGAGAATTATATTATCTAACGAAAATAAATATTAAGAATTATTTTTGGTATTTTAAAATCTGAGAAACTAAAATACTATTTTTTTTTTTGTAATAAAATGTTCGAATTTAAAATTACTAGAGACTGAATTAGATATTTACTCTAGTTGTTTGTACGTTTTTATTAATCGGGCCCGATGATCAAATTTGCTATATTATTATAACAAAAGGCTGAATCTATATTTTCTAATCTCTTTCTTAAATTGCCATGAAATAATAATGGCTGGCTAGCAAGTAGCAATTATATGTATATTATTTTTGTGAACGTCAAAATGAGAAAATGGTATTTGATGAATCATCCAAGTTTTCCACCACAATTTGTGGTACAGAAAGTAGTTAATAGGTAACATCATTTGTTATTATTGTAAGTGTTGAGGGCCATACATATAAAACCATAAGTAACTCTCAAATCTCCTCCTATTCCCCACCACCACCCACCCTTACACGTCAAATAACTTTTTTTATATATAAAAAAATTTCGCTATGAATAAAAAAATAATTAATATATATAAAAAGTCAATTACTAAAATAAAAATATATATTTAAAATACGTAAAATAAAATATATTATACATATGAATATATAATGATTGATTTCGTAATTTAGTTTAGTTTATACATAACAATTTTGAAAAATAAATACATTTAAGATGTTTTTTTTCCAAATTTTTATTTATAGGAATGGACAATTAAAATTGGAGTAAAATTCCATTAATTAACTTTCTGTCTTTTAAGATTTATATTGATTAATAGTGTATATACGTGGATAAAAATTATTGAATAATTTATCACAAAAAAATTATTATTGTATAATTCAATATTAATTATTAATAAAATAAAACAAAAGTATTATGACAGCGAAGGGTGTTATAAATTAAAGTTGTGGTTTCGAGTTATAAATTTCACCTGTGGATTTATTCAGCATTTATGATGGCCCCCTTGAATCAAGGTTTTTTTTTCCTTTTTTTTTTCTATGTTCATTGAAAGCAAAGTGTGGTCCATATGATTAAAATCCCTGAGGTGGAATCAATGGTTGAGATTGATTTATTCATTGGACTAAGCCACTTTTGGACATTGAAATTTATATGGACCACAATTCTAAAGAGAGGACCACACATTCCGATGAGGGACTAAAAAAAAAACTACATCGCCTTTGTCTCTGTGATGGACCAATTTCTTTTGTGACATTGACTTGTTTTCTAAAAAGCCTTTTTAAGCAAATATTCATATCCTAATTCTTAAGGCCCAATTACCCTATTCCTATTTTTCAGAATCACATTGTTTCATTTTATATTTTTTAAAATATTTTTGTTCATCAATTTTTCACTTTCCATCTAAATCTAGCAGTAGTGAACTTCAATAGACTAGGAAGGTATCAGATTAAGGATTTTTTTTTAATATTTAGTATTTAGATGATTTCATTCTGGTCATTTCGTCCAAAAAATTAAAAAAATAACAAAATTTTGATAATTGAACTGAATCGTTTGGTTCAACGAAATTTATTGAGTTCAAGATAAAAACGGATTATAATGAATATGTTAAAAATTGTAAACCTGATAACTTGGTTGAATCAGTTCGATTTTTTTAGCTGTAGACCAATTTAATCGATTTTGACCATAAATTTCATAGTCATTAATAGAATTATTTTTTTATTATTATTAATCTAACAAAAATAATATTTATATATACAAACTATTATTGTGACAACCTAATAATAACTAACTGACATTACTGAATTTGATAGTTGCAAGTTCAGTTGTTTGATATTAATGTGAAAACATAAGCATATAATAAGCATAATTAATAAAACTATGGGGTGATGTGGAGGGGTGAATTTAATTTTTCTTATACAGCACATCATATTTGCTTTCATTTTCCTGCTCAAATTACACTTCATTGAAGTGGGTCACTTCTTGGTCCATTTAAATATTTAATAATGTGATTTATATAAAAAAAAAAAAATTATTGGCTCCTTATACATCCTTTTCTTTATCTCTTACTTTTAATTTTTTCCTTTCTTTTTGTCCAACGAAGTGGCGATAACGACAAGTGTGTCATGGTCATGGCTAAATTGCAACTTGATGATAGCAATTTCCTCAAAATAAAAAAATAAAATAAAATAAAATAAAATAAAATAAAAAAATCCATAGCTCTATGAAGAACTCAAGAAAATCTTTCTTAAGGTTGGTTCCTTTATTTTCATATAAGAATATTAGTATCCTTTGTGTAATTAACCAATATAGTTTAATTGCAAAGATTAAGTATAATTTAAAAAAAAAATAATGATACCCCAGAGTTTTATAATAGATTTTTTCCTGGATAAAAGGTTTATGGTCAGGATTTCATAAGGATAATAAACCAAGTTTCATAAGGAATACAAGATTATTGGGCTTATGTAGGTCCATTAATTTTGCCTTTAATGTCTCCTAGGCCCAATTATAGAGAACTTTTGGGCCTGTCCAAATCACCAAAATATATGAACCCTATTTCTTATTACATTATTTGAATGATTCTTAAAGTAATGTACTAAGTAATTAATTAACATCATGAGAAACTTAGCACTAAATTTCCATGACAACTTTCTTTAGGTAAATTCATGACGAGACAAAGTTTCTGAAATTAAATATTACTATGTTTTCCCCCTTAATTCATAATACTGAAATCTAACATTGAAATATGTATGAGCTTGGAAATATTTATTTTATTTTTATTTGAAATAGTAGTAGCTGAATGATGATAAGATTATTGGGTTAAAGAGGAGACAACATTCTGAGGCAGCATGTAAGTATTCTGACACATGCATAGGTGGTTGTTGGCTTGTTGCCATTAACAAACTGCCAAAATATGCTAATATGAACCTTTCACGGACTTTCTTCCTGTTTCTTAATTCTTTCATTTTCAGAGAGAACACGTAAATAAAAAATACAAAATACAAAATATGCTTAGATTTGAGCTCTCACGAGTCATAACTTTTTTTTTTTTAAAAATAATATTCTTAAAACATATTTTGGATAGCTCGGGCATCCACCGGAGCGAGCCCGATGACTAGTCCCGCGCCGATGCGTGCTGCACCTCAAGGATGGGACGGTTGGTTAAAGTCCTCTCTATATGCATACCACTCTGGAATCGAACCCGAAACTAGATATTTAAACAATCGTCGCTACCATTTTAAAACATAATTAATGTGTAATTTAAGATCACTTAGAATCATTTGTTTATCTTTATATTGCTTAAAAGCTATATAATATTAAACTAAATATGTTTTAAGAATATATAAAATTTTTCTCATGTCCTTTAATAACATTTCGTTTGTATTTGTCTCTCACATAACATAATCACTTAGAATTGGCTTAGCAAGATATGTATATGTTCTTGTTTCTTAGTCAACAAAATTAGTGTAATATAGTAGATTTAATTATTAATATTATTAACTTACCATCAAATCATCAATTATGAGGCATCAAAAAGTTTGGTGTATGGGAATAACAATGGACCAACCCAATTTAAAAGGAGTGACGCGTATAGACGAATATGAAAACAAAATCTAACACAAACGCTTACACTTTATTATAGACATAACTTTTAAGATATAAAGCAAGTTCGATATATGATTATCATGTGATATTAAATATTAATCATAATCATAACCAAAATTGTAAACAATTTACATATTAATCAATGACCACCTCCTTCTCTATCAACACGTGTCACCTAACATATGTTCATCCGTTTTTGTTCAATTCGATCCCAATGTTTGTTTTTTTTTTTTTTTGGTTAACCCAATGTTTGTTTTCGTGTCACCTAACTCACTATGTATAAGCCAAAATGCAACATGAAATAGAGGCCTAAAGAATTGCCTATGTATCTTGCCCAAAAATAACAAAAACTTATTAGTCTCCACGTTCCCAAAAAAAAAACTTATTAGTCTATAAATAAAAAACTCCCTTATCAGGCTTATGTTAAAAAAAGTTAAAAAAAATTATCAAAATTACCCACAAAATATTCGTACTGGACAAAACTAAGCATAAATGGAAAAAAAAAAAAAATTTTCTACCCATAAAATATGTGTTCCATTTGTCTAAACTAACCAAATAACATGTAAAAACTACCCAAAGTGTCACTTTAATTCTTGATGTTTAGACAATTTTGACAAACAGAACTCATCTTTCATGGGTAAAAAACTCTTTTCATTTATTCATGGGTAATTTTGTTAATGTCCGAATTTTTCGTGAGAACTTTTGGTAATTTTTCCTAAAACACAAAACCAATTACGCTAATCAACTTATGATTTAAATGAAGATTTTAATTTTGATGAATTAATAGGGTAAATTGTTTAGCATTATCATCCAATCACATTTATTCTTTTGGGAAAAACAAGTACACATGATAAACTTTTTTGTTGGATAAAAGAAAAAATCACTCATCACCAAAATGCATTACCAAAAAATAAATCCTTATTATCCTTATATATTGATACTTGTGAGTTGTGGCAAAAATGGATGTCACCTTTTACATTAAAGAAAAGAAAAATAGAAAGAATAAAAACAAAAACAAAAAGCCATAAGATTTTTTTTAATGTATTTACTTAATAAAAATGTTAGGTCCATACAAAAAATCAACCACCAAATCAGCCACTAAGTAAAAAATGTGTTAATTCACATCCCAAGATCTGAATTGGTGCTTGGTTTGAATGAGGTTAGAAGCAAAAGCTATTTATGCAAAATCATAAACTCACCAACATTTATGAACTTGAAATAAATAATCAAATTAGACATAATGAATAAATTGATAACAGTGACAAGCACACTCTTATCCCTTTTTGTATGGATAAAGAGTCAATCAATCAACAACACTAAGCATCAAAATGTGCACTCATACAACAGAGTTATGGACTTAGGTCACTTTGTTACATTGCCAGAACAAATGGCAGCAACAACAACAACTAGAAATCTGACAAACCAATCGTAGCTATCTTCGTCGAAAATCCCACGGAGGAAAAAAAATAATGATAACAAGAAGAAAGTCTACAAGATTTGCACGCGAAAAGCCGAAAAAAACAACAAACAATCCACTTTGGTTACATATAATGCACACAAACAATCATATATACAAGAATCTTAGTTGTAAGAAACAGAAGAATCTATTGCCAATATCTGACCTGCAATATTTTCGTGTGGTTTTGATCAGCAGTGTCATTGATTAGCACCTGACATGTAAAGTAAGCGAAGAAGTGTGAGCATTAAATTGTTTTAAGATGGATTTAATGTCCCAGATAAAAACTAGACAAATCGATTTCACAACTTATATAATATGGTGGCCGCAATGACATTATTATCGCCAATAGAGATTTTAAATTATGCTATTGGCATTATGAATACCTGCTTGTCAATCTTGGGAATCATTCACAAGCAATCTTGGTGTCAAAGCTGCTAAGGCAAATCGCAAATGCTTCGAAGGCAGAGATCGGATACTGGTAATCCATGGTGAATACATCTTTTCCAACTTTTCCAAACTGTAGAATAACATTTTCCTGAGCCTGCTCGGAAACTCCATTTTTCGGTGATGCAACCAGCTGGAAGTTTTTAACAGAGGCTACCGTCACTCGTCCATTGAAATTCAAACACCAGCACTGGAGTTGTTCATGCCACCTAGGGGACTTGTTTCGTAGTACAAGCATTCCCTCGTTTTGAGTAGTCAAAGGAACTGGTTGGAGATTGTCGACACGGGTAGATTTTGATCTAAAGAAGGGGATAGATGGAGAAGTTTCAATTCTGCTATGTAGAAAATGAGTCTGTGTTGGGGCTACACCTCCGGGTTCAACAGCCGATGCGGGTATGGCATCCATAACACATTGCATTATCCTAGGGCCCCTGCTAACAAACATTTCAGCAAATAATTTTTAGTTATTTGCAACAAGAATTCAACAAAATACCAGTACACACAATAACACCGAAAAAAGGGTCACCAAATGTTTCATCTAATGATTCCTTTCACATACCTGGATCCCAAAACATTCAGATCATACGAAACATGCGCAATGGGATAGTTGCCGGCAGGAACTCTTGGAGAAACTTGCTTGAGACTAACCAGCCTAGTGGAACGAGACTTTGTAACTTTGGCAGCTCCACAAAGTGGAGGGTGCGCATCGTATATGGTGAACTTAGTACCCAGGAAGTTTGATCTATTACCAAAAGAAAGATGTGATTCAGTCATAGAAGACAATGATTAGCATGTTATATCATGTCATGTCAAATATGAGCTAATATACTTATATACCTAAGTTTTCCAATATAGGTGCTACTCCCTCTTGATACGTCATCACAGTTAAGAGAAATGATATAGTCAGTGTGAGTTGCACGACGACACTTACGTGCAGCAAGAAGGAACTTTCCATCATCAGTTGAGGCTGCAAGATTATATAGGTAAACGTCACAATGCATCAAAGGAAGGTTAACATAAAAGGGGCTCTTCAAATATTATAACGTTACAAGTATATAAGCTCACTTTAAATATTTTTATACATTACTTTTACGAATGTACTAGAAAAGTCGAAAATGAAATTGATATGGAATGATGGGAGTACTATGCAGATTAAATGTTCAGAAGAACTCACCTTGATTTAAACCAAGGTACAGATAATATGTTTGACTACTACGATTACGTTTAATATAACACTGGAGAAGAGAATCTCTTGAACCAGGCTGCATGATTATAACATAAGTCAGTCAAAGCTTGAAAGTGAACAAAAGGGATCACAAACTGTCGACAACTGTTACAACATTCCTAATACAATAAGAACTTAAGAGTAGAAGGGATGATCTCCCTGATATTCAAGAAATAGTATAAAAATAAAAACTAAGTCATTGTGTAATTATAGAGAAATAAAAACAAACATGCCATGAATCACCAAAAAACTAGTTGAAGAGAACTTCTATAATTTATGATGTTGTAACTAACTAATTAGACATTCCAGCTATGGAAGTTCAACACCGGCCATCTCAACCTTATTGAATGTCTCAAGCATAGTCTTCATTCTGTCTCTTCCTTTCTCGATAAGTTCCTAAATCCCAACAATCATTCTTGATCTCTCACTCACTCACTCACCGCTCTCGTCTTCTATTTTCCTCTCTCTTTTTTTTTTTTTTAAAAGGCATTTTCTATCACTAGCACTGTAGCTAGTAAGAGAACCTACTAACAATAGCTTACTACAGGATTCAAACCTTGGTTCTTATCTTGGAGAGAAGTTCGCTTATAACTGCACCCAATCTTAATTAATCACTCACTCACTCTTTGTTGGGCACTCAACTCAGCATACACACACTGAAAGTAGCATCAATTATGGGGATCAATCAATAAATATAGCTTATGTAAAGAAACAATGTCAGCCCTCAACCTTCCCTAAATGAAGTCTGTTTCGGATCAATCAATAAATACAGCTTCTATAACCATTTAACCTATTCATGAAGTCTGTTTCAGATAATACTAAGTTCTCTAAGCTAACTAAACATAAATGGGTCACAATTCACAAACCGAACACTATCAAGTCGTCAGCTCATTACTTGAACTAAATTGACTAATTTGCAGGAAGCCAGCATCAATTAGAACCACAACAACAAATTCAAAACACATATTTTGCAAGGAATCTCAAACAAACCAAAGCATAGACAAAATGAAGTAACTGAGAGGGACCTGCTTCAATGAGATTGGGAATGTGAGCTTGCTGGAAACTTGAGGAGACTTGACAATTTCGTTCATGATCTCCCTCCAGCTGCGGCACACGCCGGCGCAGGCAACAACGTGTTTCCGGACAGGCCAGGCATCTTCAGAGGCTTCAATCCTCAAAAGCACATCTCTCAAAAGCTCAGGTGGCATGTTAGCCCAACAACTCTGCTTCAACCCATCAAGAACCACCAAACCACCACCCTCATTAACACAAACAACACCACCATCTCTATGGTGTGATTGAGACCTGGATCTCAATCCCCTCATATCAAAGATTATACTCCTAAACGACATCGTTTCACAATTCACACCCTTCTTTGTTCTCTCCTCTCTGCCCTCTCTCTTTCTCTCTCCCAAACTCAAATCAATTTTCCATTTTTGCTGCAAACCCTTGAGAATTCTACAATCTTACTTACCCTTTTACTAGCTGATGCGGAAAAACACAGAAAGGTGGAAAATTTCACGGGAAAAAGATTTCCTTTTTGCCAAAGAAACGAAGCAGTAGCAGTAGCAAGAGTGAAACATACACTTTTGTTCTTTCACATTGGAAAATCACAACACTTGATCAAAAGAAAAAAAACAACAACAAGAGAAAAGAAAAAAAAGGATAGAGTGAATGAGTGAGGAAATGAAGCTGATGAAAGGAAAGAGTGAATGATTCACTGCCACCCTTCTTCTTCTTCTTCTCCAGCTTCTTCCCTTGAAGAAGAAAGAACCCTTTAGAGAGAGAGAGAAGGGAAAGGTGAAGAAGGAAGAGAAGAGAAGGGAAAATGGGGGTGAGTGTGCGGGCTGAAAGAGAAACAGAAACAAAAACAGTAACAGTAACGGCCTTATCGAACAACAAAAGAGATTGTTTGTGTGGATTGGGTTTGGTGTAGAAATTGAAGTGTTCTACTTTTCTATCTTCCCCTTGCCTTATGCTTTGGGTCATCTTTTTTTTGCATCCAATAACATATCACAATTTACATCTTCCGAGGTTCACATCAAAATTTACGTGAAATTAATTTTGTGTAAAATTAATAGGTAAAAAAAAATTGATAGTTTATAATTATTAGATAATAATTTAATCAAATATATTAAATATTTTAATAATTTTTAACAAATAATTTTACATACGTTATTAATTGCAGAGCATTAACTTGAAATATTTTCTCGCATTTTTCTCCACGAAATTTTTCTTTCTGTTTGTGATTTTTTTAAAATGACAAAGTATATACATAATAAAGTTTAAAAAATTACCATAAAAAAGAAAAATAAAAAAAATTAGCTTTCACAGGAAAAAAATAGCTATTAAATTTGTAACTTATATTATAGATTAACTCTACTGTATTAGTTTAAGAGAAATTAGACTCTTTTTTTTTTCAATTACAAATATTTTCTTTTTAGATGAATTTGATCTATTTGTCAAATATATCAAACAAATTTCGATTAATTATTTCGGATAAAATTTTAGTGTTTATAAAAAATTGCACGGATGGATCATGGATGTGTAAATTAACAATTACTCACTGGAAATGGTATACATGCATTTCATTCTTGCGTTGTATTTTGTCTTTTTCTAAAATTATGAGTGTGTGCGAAAAAATAAATAGAGAGAGAGAGGGGGGTAATTAGAGCAATATTAACAGATAATTAATTATAATTAACCATTTGAGGTCCTTGCCAGTCCTATACTCCCATTCTGTGGTCCACTTATGTTTTTATTTTTTTGGACTTAGGTCAACTTCTCTTATTTTTTGTTTTGGTCAGGAGGTCCACTTCTCTAATAAAAAACCCCTTTTATTTGGTAAAACTAATTCTGGGTATAAACATTTTTGGGACTTTAGTTCTTCAATACAAAAACGAAGTCAAAGCCCATATCATGAAGGATAAGAAATAAACAATTCTCTAAGGCCCAAATATTCATCCGAAAACAAATAAGGCAAGAGAGGTCTTGAAATTCCGGGTTTCAGTTTGGGTCAGGTCTTCCTGGCCCAAACTACGTCAAAAAAAGGGAGGTCTTTTTTTCTCAATGTCCAAAAAACAAAAAACTATTATGCTTCTGCATCATAATTCATAAGTAACTTTACCAATAAAATTACATAAAACTTCAAAAAAAAAAAAAAAATAGATAAAACTTTTTCTTAGTGATATTTGTGCAGTATTATTTTCGCTTACGTTATTTACATTTTTTTGACTCGTCGATCACCAATTATATAAGACTCGTCATTTTTTAATTCAATAAAGATATAAAAATAATTATGAAAAGTTCAGATCCAGTGAAGCCTTTATTATAAAGGGGAGAACGTGAGTTCAAGTAGGTCACGACAAGGGGACAAAATGATGTAATGCATTTTCATTTTCATAATAATTAATAAGAACTTGATGTGCTGTGACAATGAATTATATATTAAAATCGCATAACGTGGAAACATGTTTCCAAAAGAAAAAAAAAATCTTTAAATTACATGTTTTGAAAAATTATTTACTCAATATTTTAGATTTTAATTTAAGAAACTTATTGTTTAATTTAATATTAAATAGAATAATAATTATAATATAACGAGGAGCTATTTAGATAAAATTGCTTGTAAGATAGTATAAGTTATGACTAGTGAGCAAATTTACTTTGTGTTTAATATATGTTTTTATTTTTTATTCTTTTTACCAAAAATATGTTGGAGGAGAAGTTCGAATTCAAGACCTCAATTAAGAAAAAAGGACAAATATCTTTTAAATTATATTATATAAGATAAATTTTGTTTTACACAAATGATAAAAATGTATATAAATTTTATAAAAATATTAGTTTAGCATATATTTTATCTATGCTATTGTTAAAATGATTATCTAATACTTATATAATTTTCTATTTTTGAAATTAAACATCAAATTGGCATTAAAAATCTCATCAAATAAGGTCCAAAATTTCAGGTATTATGAATTAATTTAGATTAGTTTAATAATCAATCTACTAATTTGATTAAATAAGTATTGATAATTTAAATTTCATCTTATACATACAATAATATATTATTCAGTGATAGATTTTTAAACGTATCTCATATCTATAGAGAATTATTTTTTTATTTGTCGAATTAGAAAATATTATAAAAATAAAATAAAACAAAATTATCTAAAGGAACTTTCTTGATTGGGACACGTTGAGTGATTGTTGTTTTGCATTAAATTGCAATTAATTTGTATACACTTTAAAGTGACATCAAAATCTTCGAATATGAAAAATGTAATTAAGAAATTTGACAAGGATTGATAGTTACTATATGTTAGATGCTAGATAGTAATAGGAAAAATCAGAATTTGCTTGTCCCCTTTCCTTGAACCCTTGTATCATATCTTGCAAACGAAGGAAACGCGCTTCTTCCAATAATTCTGTTTCTGTGTTTCATAGAATATTAGAGTTGTAAGGTTTGATTTGTCGTTAGCCAAACACTGCGTTATGATCTCAGGTATTAGTTAGCGTTGATTCCACAACAAGGCAATGTCGTTATCAAACCAATTCAACGGTTCAGATGTGCTTATGTTTATATCATAAACAATAATCCACGGTCCTCATGTCAGAATACACCAATTTATTAGGAAACACGTTAAAGGTTTATTGTTGATATACGATTTTTTATTCATATTTTTTTTTATTTTATCACATTTTTAAATATTTCGATAATATTTTTATTGTGTTTTATAATAGTTTAAGAATATATTTTTGTAGCGTCTTTAAAAATGAAAAACAATTTTGGTAATTTAATCCTAATTGTATATAAAAAAAAGCATTACAAATATTTTAAAGAAAAATAAGAAAAAAATATAATTTTATTTATACATTAAAATAAATTATTAATATATAATATATGTTGATATATATTTTATATTTTAACATATATTATATATACGTTAGGGAGTTATTAGGGAACCAATAACTAAATTATTATTCAAAATTTATATGAATTATCATTTGTAACTCACATATCCAAAATTAAATTATCATTCAAAATATATATGAGTTATCATCTGTAACTATGTGTTGGCTTCCTACTGATCATAATATATTTGCTCCTTAATTTTTTTCATTATATATATATTTTGTAGACTGATTTTAGTGTAACCTAGTTTAACCAATTTTTTTTTTTTAAAAAGAAAAACCTTAAATAAGACGGTGTATTTGTATAAGATGCGAGTTATTAGTAGAGTACGAAGCAGGAAAGTACCTACCACTCTTCTTCCTTAGTCCTACTTTGATGCTTTCCTTAACCATCTCTATAAGAAGACGCAACTCACTCTCTTCGATTCTCTTTCTCTCTCTCTCTCTCACACATTCATCTCAGTTTGTTTCATTGTTGATAATCGTAAAAAACAACAACTTGTTACGGTTATGAAGCTCACCTACTTCTAATTCTACCTCCTTCAAGGTAAATCACTTCTCTCTTTTCTTTATTTTTTTGACAGATACTATTTGCATTATTATAATTGCAATTTATGGAGTTCGGACTGGGACTGTAACTCGTGTATATATTCTATCCAACTGGAACTTTTAATTTTTTTTCTTCTGAATATATTATAAAAAAGTTTGAATGGAACAAGAACTAAAAGTCAAACCCTCAAAAAGCATATTATTATTCTTTAGCTAGCTGTGTTTGTTTTGTTATTTGCTTTCTTGAAACCTAAAATCAGAATCTGATCAGCCTCATAATTAAGAACAACAATTAGCAAGAATAATAATACTCATCATTCTGATTTCTAGAATTTTCTGCTGGTTTCTTTGCACGGTACTGCAATTGCTGCCTTAAATTTTGTATGATATTTACTATTTAGATGCTAATTAAAGTAAATTGTTGAATGTTGAGGTGATTGTTTGTGTTGATCTTGATGCTGCAGACAGAGCAATTGTTGTTTGTTGTGAACAAGCAATGATGGCTTTGAATTCGAGCTCAGTTGTTATGAAATTGGCGCTGTTTTCGTCGCCCGATACTGCCTCGGTTGATTCCATTACTCTGTTTGTGCTTCTCCTTTGTGCTTGTGTTCTCATTGGCCATCTTCTCGAGAAGAGTCGATGGATGACCGAGTCCGTCGTTGCCATAATCATTGTGAGCATCACAACAGACTTCCTTTTCTCTCTTTTCATGATCCAAAGCCCTGTCTAAATTAGAATTTTTGGTTACAATGTGTAATGTTTTTATGCACTGTTCTTGTTATTTTAGGGTCTTTTCACTGGAACCATAATTCTTATGACAACTAAGGGGAGAAGTTCACACATCTTGGTGTTCGATGAGGAGCTTTTCTTTATTTATCTTCTTCCACCCATTATATTCAATGCAGGGTAAGTTTGGTTATGTATAATGCAGCTCATCTGATCTAATCCAAACTGAAAAACGATCAAAATCATAGTAATTTGGATTGGATGATGGGAATCGTATCCTATTTCTAGCAACTTGATGGATTGGATCAGATTTTGAATTTACTTTGTTTTAATTATAGTACTTTTATTTATGATATGTTTAATACATTATATAATTTACTTTATTCATACATTATAATATTTCGTGAATGTGGAATGAGTTCTTATTTAGTTATTTTCTCACTTCTCTAAGTTTTCTTTTCTGTTATTTTTTTACCAGGTTCCAGGTGAAAAAGAAACAATTCTTTCGGAACTTTCTGGCAATTGTTTTGTATGGTGTTGTTGGGAGTTTAATATCATTTGTCATTGTATCTCTGGGTATGTTTATACTTCATACCTTCTGATATGTCATGCTGAGAATTTTTCATTCTGAACTTTCCATATATGTGTCTTTTATTCACATAAACAAAATGGTTCTAAGTTTCAACAAGAGCAAAAGCATTTACACTAGTTTTTCCTTTGCACTTCATGATAGTTTGAAGCATCTAAAACACTAGAACAATTATCTGTATTATGTGTGGACATTTTATGCCTCTTTCTAATTTACCATGGCCATAACTATTTATAGCACTATGAATTTATGATTCAGGTTCCTTACAGTTGTTCAAATCATTGGATCTCGATTTAATGGGTTTGGGAGACTATTTTGGTAATTTCTTACCTTACCATTCCTATAACATGACATCAAGTGAGAGTTTATTATTGTTTTACATTCTTATCTGATAAACTGTTTGTTCTCCTATCTGTAGCGCTCGGAGCTGTTTTCTCAGCGACCGATTCTGTTTGCACATTACAGGTGGGTGTGTGTGTAAAGAAAAAAGATACTTAGTTATCAAGCATGCAGAGGAAAGCCGTTGCTTATTTTTCACTCTTATGTTGCAGGTGCTTAATCAAGAAGAGACACCACTCCTATATAGTCTAGTTTTCGGTGAAGGAGTGGTCAATGATGCAACTTCTGTGGTTCTGTTTAACGCAATCCAGAAATTCGACCTCTCACACATAACCTCAGCCAATATCATGCAGTTCATCGGCAATTTCTTCTATTTATTCCTGGCAAGCACTTTCCTGGGAGTAGTGGTATGCTCCTCTCCTCTGCATGTTTGCCTGCTTAAAATCCGCATTCCTTATCATTTTTTCTTGTAATAATCTTTACCTTCTAACCATATATCATTTTTTTCAGGTTGGCTTGCTCAGTGCTTACGTGATAAAGAAGTTGTATATTGGCAGGTACTTGGAGGCTATACCTCTCTAGTGATTCCTTTTCCAAGTTATTTGCACTGTATTCTGGTTTTGGTCGCTGTTCTTTCGTATGCTTAAACACTAATGTTATATAAAACTCAAGTCAAGGATTTGTGGTTGATGTAATAATATCCTCTATTCTTTAGTTGAAACTGGCCTTAGTTTCTTATGATTTGTTCTTGGTATCAGGCATTCAACTGACAGAGAAATTGCACTCATGATCCTGATGGCTTACATGTCTTATATGTTGGCTGAAGTGAGTGTTTCTTAAGCTAGATATATATTTCTTGTATGCCCTTTACATCTTTTAAATGTGTTTACATGTTCCTGATCTAACTAAAATGTTGACAACTTTATCTTCCAGCTTCTCGATTTGAGTGGGATCCTTACCGTGTTCTTCTGTGGGATTGTCATGTCACACTATACCTGGCATAATGTGACTGAAAATTCTAGAATCACAAGCAGGTAATATAAGCTACCATGCATTTCATTGAGTTCTCCAATATGCGAATATAGTTGTCATGTCATAGTCTTTCTAATGCGGTTTATCCACATCTGGTAGGCATGCTTTTGCAACCTTTTCTTTCGTATCCGAGATTTTTATATTCTTGTATGTTGGGATGGATGCTTTGGACATGGAGAAGTGGAAATACGCCAGCAATAGGTATTGATCGGATACACTCACCATCTTTAGTTAAATTTTTTTTTCTAGATCTTCAGGTTACCCTCAGCTTAGTCTCTCAAAAAGTAAATATTTTTCAAATGTACTTATTTGGAGAAATTTTTTAAAAATAATCAGAAAAACCTGATATATACATAAGTTGTAGCATGTTACACGCAACATTGAAAACTTGATTTTTGTTTCATGTAGTCCATGGACATTACTTGGGGCCTGTGGAATACTCCTTTGCTTGGTTCTGCTCGGAAGGGCCGCGTTCGTGTTCCCCCTTTCATTCATAGCTAATTTGTTCAGGAAGTCCAAGGCTGATAAGATTGCATTCAAGCAGCAGGTAAGTGTATTCTGTTTCTTCCAAGAAGCAAGTATTTTATCAGCTTGAATTGCAAGTCTTAAATAACTTTTTCATGTTTCAAACAGGTTGTAATATGGTGGGCTGGGCTCATGCGAGGCGCTGTATCGATTGCACTCGCATATAATAAGGTATAAGAATGAACATGTTATGTGGCCGGATTCATCATTCACGAAAGTTTTTGCCATTTTTTCATGAATTTGATTTGAGAGGTGTAATTATGTGCTAAATGTGTCGTTTTTGCGTGTTCAGTTTACTAGAAAAGGTCATACTCAACTGCAAGGGAATGCTATCATGATCACCAGCACCATCACAGTTGTCCTCTTGACTAATGTGGTAAGAATCCTTCAATGTATAGATGTGATACTCTACCTCTCCCCTAACATGATATTGTGCGTTATGAATGTACCGAATTTTCAGAGCGAAAGACATTAATAAATAACTTTCAGTGCATTTCTTGTGATTTTTAAGCTCAATAACTTGTTTATTGATGAATGCAGGTAGGTGGATTACTAACCAAGCCTCTAATAAGGTCATTGCTTGGTCCACACAAGCATGGTGGGAGCTCAATGGCATCTGACTCATTTTCTTCTAAGACACTGCCACTTCTCGCAAATGGACAAGGATCGGAATCCAACATAGATACCGGCAACCCCATTGATTCAAGCCAAGTTGTCCACCATTATTGGAGAAGGTTCGATGACAGTTTCATGCGCCCAATGTTCGGAGGCAGGGGGTTTGTTCCTGTTGTTCCAGGTTCACCTGAAGAAGGGAGTAGTCTACATTAGTATCTGCTAAAGGCAAAAAGACTTTTTGGTATGTGAGACATACATATATGGTAACGGTGCTGCTGATTACTTTGTCACATAGGAATTAGGAAGAAAAGGTAGTTGCTTTTCTAAGTTTTTGGTGCTTTTTTGTTTTTTTCCACTGAGAGGAATGTGTGCATGTACATATTAGTGTCTTTTGTATTTTGGTCAAAGAAAAAAAATGCTAGAGGTTTTTCATTCCTTTATTTATTTATTTACATTTTTGGCTTCATTAAATGTATTATCTATACACAACACCTCTTTATTGATCATGGTTACACTTTTTTCTTAATTGGGAGTTTACTGTCATGTTTATAGATGAGTTCATTGTTAAACTTCACATAATACAAAGATCTTAAGTGTAATATGTATATAATATAACTTTAGGCTATTGTAACTTCTTTTGTTACCTTTTTAAGGACATCAAGATGCATTGAAATATAAAAACCAGTATAAATAAAATATTGTTATGAATTATTGGTGTCGGCAGCCGTCGGCACTATGCAGCACTATGCTGCATAGTAACCCAATAAATTATGGCCGTCCATTCCAAATTAAGTTACTATGTTGCATAGTAAATGAATCATAACCGTTCATTCATTTTCATGTAATAGTAAATCTTTTACTATAAATAGGGCTATGATTTCATAAATTTTTCATATCCAGAAATCAATAAGAATTTCATATTCTTGCTCTCTAGCTCTCTCTTTTGATTTTTTATTATTCTCTCTTTTATAGCTTTAGTTTTATAACACGTTATCAGCACGAAACTCTGATCAATTTGCTTTGAAGCAAGAAGCTTTTATTGATTTACTTTGAAGACATAAGGTACTAAATTTCATTATGTCAAATCTTTCCCGATTAGAATTTGTACCACTTCACATTTCAGGTAAAAATTATTTATCATGGATTGTCGATGCCAAAATCCATCTTGATTCAAAGGACCTTGGTGATACTATAAAAGTAAATAATGATGCATCACTAAGAGATCGCGCTACGGCGATGAA
>JASCZI010121621.1:0-17390 GCA_036250425.1 Stylosanthes scabra | reverse complement strand
CTGCTAGATTATTTATTGTAGTTTTGGCGCTTTATCCGTACTGAGAATCCATGGGTTGGGGATTCTCATTCCGTATATATTATCAGGCTTTTCAGGTACAGGTTCGAGCTTGGATAGTCGGCGAAGTGTTCCTCTGGATTCTTCGAGTCTAGCATCTCCACAAGTTCAAGTCTTCCGCTGTGGTTGTATGGAGAACTAGGGGTGTATATCTACTATTTAGATAAGGGTGTGTATTTCATAGGCGAACCTAAGCTTCGTAGGTTCCGTTGTGTTTAGCGTCGAACCATTTGCTATGTATATATACGTAATTATATTTTGTATACCTGAGTACAGTATTGAGGTCTTCGGCTCTATTTTGTATATGAGAAACCTATTTCAAGTGTTTAACTAGTCCAATTTCAAACGGTTTTCGAATTATATAATATTTACTAGAAGATGAGCGTCTGTAGTACTTCGATATTAGTTAAACATGTCCGCGGCATGGCTAGCTGATATTGGGGTGTTATAGTGACGATGCCAAATCATCATTCCGGTGTTGATTTATTGTCGAAAATTGACACATAACTACTATGATGTCCAAAATTCAATCTTAGGGGGTTAAAGTAGTGCAATTAGAATCTCAGGTGATATTTTGCTGTAGAGACCCAGTCTCACATATCACTTTGAGGCTTTACTCACTGTTTGATGAGTTTGTCTCTCTTTTATTGTTGCCCCTAGCATCACCATTAGCTTCTTGTTTTCTGTGTAGCCACTTAAGTGCATAAGCTTCCAAACCATTTCTAACGCATCATTCTCGGTGTTTTCTTTGGTTGAAGAATGAAGATGACGCTTCATTTGCCATTGCAATAAAAACACAGATGATGGAGTGATATCTTACATTAAACATGAAAATTATAAGATTGACAAAAATAATTATAAAAAATTCCAAACCTTAGTTATCAAAATCGAACCAAATCAGCAATCGACTCGATGAGAGTTTTGAGTCATTGGATTACCAATTCATTCGTTAAGTTGCTAGTTGAATAGTTGGCTTGTTCACTATTAAATACAAAATTTCACACATGGCTTAGTGGGGATATCAATATGGCTCTATTTCAAGCTCTGGGAAGTGGGTTCCATCCCCCTCCTCCGTATTTTTTGAAAAATTCCAACATATACATCCCTAGTCTATGATGGATTGGCTGAGATAGGAGCGCGGTAGGCTTGTGCAGGTATAACCCTAGCAGTTCGGGCATATCGATTTTGTCGTGTTTGACCCGTTCGCACCGGTTAATAGTAGAAATGATCTTTATCTCGGACCAAAATGGTCTGAGTTCATTGGATTTTCGGTCGAACAAATCGGTTCGGTCCAATTTTGATAACTATAATTGAAATTGCAACTGAATTTATTTCAAACTTTACGAACAAATTAAAAATCAAAGTTTACCCTTAAAAAAATTACAATTAATAATAATGAATTTTAATGATGAATGCTACTGTTACCGTCTACATGCGTAGATGCTAAGTGTCAAGTATTGGGATAGTTTTGTAGTCACATCACGGGATGTTGAGAGACCAAGATTGACTTGGTTGGATTATACATTCTTTAAGTAGGACCAAAAATAAATATATGAGAGAAGATGATGAAATGATAAAAAACTACATTTGACAAAAGTTTGAGAAAAAAAATTGAGAGGATCCATTTCTGAGTTCGATGTGTTACGAGAACTGATTACAATTACATTAACTGTTTTCTTTTCATTAAGGTAGCTTTTGTTTTTTGGTGGAGGGTATTCTTGGTCCGAAAGACTCAGACTAATCCCTAAGAACAACTCCAATGGAAGTGCCTTCTCCTACTTTTTCTTACAAAGTGGGACCAAGCAGCATTGAAGCAAAGTGAACTTGAGTCCCGGCACAAGGACCAAGGGAGGAGAGTCCTCTTCAGAGGGACGAAGAGAGAGAAAGTCCTTGTATATTTTTAATATTAAAAAGATTAAAAGAACATCTTTCACATGAGAAAAATTATAAAAGTAATATTTATATATCAAAATTAATAATTAAAATAATATGTCATGTAATTATTTATATATATTTAATTTGTATTTTATATGTATTTATTTTAATTGTTTTTAATTTTTCCTTAAAATTTAAATAAACAACATTATGTAAATTAGTTAAAAATTAAATTATGTATTATTTTATTTTATTTTAGCTTATTTATAAATAATAACTACATATTTTTATTTTTATAATGTCTTTTAATTTTCTTCAAAACTTTTCTAATAAAAATTTATTAATGTAATATATATATAAATCAACTCAACTATTTTTTTAATTACTTTTAAAATTTTGTAGTCTATATCATTATTAGTATTTAAGAATTTATTTTTGTATGTATATTAATTATTTTATAATAACACATTATTTTTAATTTACATATATAATAATATTATAATAAACAATTTTAATTTGAATTATTTATTTTTATTTTAATTAATTAGATAGGTGGGGCCGCAACGGGGACTAATGTGTGTCCCTTGCATTGGAGAAGAAAGGGAATGTTTAGGTTCATATTTACTGTTTATGACGCAAATGCTGATATGGAGTTACTTTTTATGACATGTGGGTCATAAACAGGGGCCGAAACCAGTTCCTCATTGGAGTTGCTCGAATGCCTTTTCGAGTACTTATTTTGGGGGATTGACGTGGCAACATCCCCTTCTATAATTAGGGATGAATTTAAACGTAAACAAAACTTCAGGGACAATTTTGACATGATCCGCGAACACGTCTTCATTAAGGTATAATCCAACCAGGAGTAGGAGGGTATCCTAGGTCCGACAGGCCCAGATTAATCCCTTACGCCATATCGAGTGCCCTTTCAGGGGTTTGAGGTGGCCATATCCCCTTCTACATATAGGAAGTTAATAATTTATTAGTAAATATGTCGGCTTTGGATTATTATGGATTGGATCGGCCGGTAATTAGTTTTTTATTTTGTTTATTCTTGTAGGGTGTATTCTCTGTCCACTATTTTTGACGAGATGTTAATTAAGAAAGTAAAATATAAGGTAAATTCACAAAAAGGACAGGTTGGTGCATATTCCAATACTTGGGTTCATCACTATTTAAATAAGAACAACGCTACGAACCAACGTTTGGGAGTCTATTGGAGAGTCAATAATTAAGTTATCATTCAAAATTTATATGAATTATCATTCGTAACTCATATTAGCTCCCTATTGATCATAATATGTTAGCCCCCTAGTCTTTTTCTTTAAATAAACATTATTGAGTACGTCTAAATTATATTAATACCCACTGTCAAAACAAAATAATTATACTACGGTAAAAAAAGTTATATTAATGCCGGCTTATAATTAAGTTTATTCAATTTGTTAATTGAAAAAATGAAATATTTACAATTTTAATCGATAAATTTTTCTTCAAATGGTTATATCTATTTGACACAAAAAAAAAATGGTTATATCTATTTATAGTGAATATTTATGTACAGTCAAGTCAATTCAAGTGAAGGTTTTTTTTTTTTTGTTTTTTTGAAAGAAAGAGATTACAGAGCTACTTGGCTCCTATCTCTTTTAATGTAGGATATATAGTATGTTGTAAAGTTTCTTAAAAAATATAGGTGCATCAATGCTCCAGATATGAAGAAATTGTGAATTTATTTAGTTTTTATTAGTTTATATTTTTTAAAATATTTGATTTGATTTTGTATTTTGAATTTAATGTATTTTGTAATTAGGGTTTGTAATAAGAGGTGTATAAATACCTCATAAACCATTGTAGTCCTCAACCAATGGAGTCAGACTTTTAGTGGCGTGATACCACATGTTGGTTTCGTGATGAAACCATGATGTGTACAAGTGATGTGTGTATCATATCCATCTCTTGTTGCATTGGAAAATTGAATGGAAGGTTGTGTGATCCGCCTTCTGTTTAGTTTTCAAATTCATGGTGTGTACAGTCGAGGTGTGTAATATCCTTACCTGTTGCATCGAATCTATCCATTTTCCAGTTTATTATATATATTTCTTTAATTTCAATAAATCAAATCTTCTATATCATTCTTCAATAAATTAGATTTATGAGGTAATTATACACCTTAAAACAAGGGTGGGAACCTTACGATACAGACTCAATTTGGTGCCTAAATGCATTATTAGTGAGTGCTTGCTGGTACTTATCTATGAGAATCATAAAGTTAGGTTCCAAACCCAAACTCAAATGAAACTTTTATTTGGAATGTTAGGGGGTTTGGATGGGATAGGGAAATTGAAATAGTCAAAAGGGCTAGAAGAAGGAATAATTTAGATTGTTTGGGGTTAGTAGAGACAAAGAAAGAACATATTGAGAGAGGATTGATTCTTAAATTATGGGGTGGTGATTCTGGTATAGAATAGGATTCTGTAGAAGCTTCTGGCTCAACGGATGGAATTGTATGCATGTGGAATGAGAACTGCTTTAGTTGTAACTCAATCTTTAAGAGTCGAAGATGGACAATGATATGTATTCAGGGAAAATCTTCCATGCATGAATGCATGATGGCTTTCTGGCTTGTTGCAGGGAAGATTTGTGGCTACTAGAAACTCAGGTTAGGTGCTAAATCTAAACTCAAAATCTAAATGAAGCTGCTACTTTGGAACGTGAGGGGATTGGGGGCTGTGGGAAGATGGAGATGTTCAAAAGAACTTGCAGAATAAACAATATTGAAGAGAACATTTTGATAGCAGCTATATAAATAGATTATGGGACCAAAGACATGGAGTGACATGGGAGAGTATAGAGTCTGTGAACATGGCGGGAGGCTTATTTTGTGTCTGGACTTATAACTTCTTTATATGTGACAAAGTCCTTGGGTGAAGTTAACTATGTGTGGGATAATATCACAAAATAGGGGAATGTGCGTGCTTTGTCATGGAGTTTTGAAAAATCCAAACATCTCAGAAATAGATAGAGAGGTAGGAATTTATCGAACGAACCGCACTCCTTCGTATACGTCAGGAGTCCATTAATGAGAAGGGGCTGGGGAAAGCTTGAACCTAATTCCTACAGTGATGAATATAAGCACAATTGAGATTCTTCGGGAGTTATACATTTGTGTATTGATAAGATCATTCACTATTTCTTGAAACTCGATCTCTCCCCCGGATGAACCATAGAGCCAAGAGAAACCATGAACTATAATAGAAGAGCTTGCCCCACCCATGAGTAAATATTTTGTAGTAATATCCATGATGAAACAATCTACCATCTATTCTTTTATTGTTGTTATGTATGGGATTTGCAGAGCATTATCTTAAATTGATAGGGTGTTAAAGGGGTATGGCCGAGTAATGCAAAAAATTGTTTTCATTCTTGGATGGCCATGAAAGTAAACAAAGAAGCACTGCCGAGTTGGATCATATGTTTCTTTGTGATATTATGGGTAGTTTGGAGTAACGAGAAGATATTCAAGAATAAGAACGTAAACTGTTAAGAGGCAAGTTCCATAATAGTGGCTGTCCATAACCTATGGATGCGTGAATGGAATGAGAGAGCTTATGAAGGCAAGAACGATGGGTTGATACAAATAAATGATGGAGTACGTTGGAGTACTAAACTTTATTTATATTGTTTTCATTTGATTGTTTTCCTTTATTTGTTTTGCTTCTTTAATGGTTTTTGTTGTAATGTTCATGTATGAACTTCTCACCCCTGATTAGGTATTTTGGTGAGTGACTAACGATCGAAAAAAGGGTGAGCCAGCCTCCGCCTCTGTTCTAATCGTGAAACTTAAGGCGAACCATAATCTTCTTGCCTAGGTACAGCCCCTAAAAATGTATGACTTTTTTTCATCTTTCTCAAAACACTTCAGGCACATTGAGATGCAATCAATCCCTCTAATGCTGAGGTTCTTCTTTGTAGGTAGGGATTTGTGGATCAATATCCAGAAAAAGTTGAGAGTTCTCGGTGGCGCCTTGATTTTTTAGACTTGTTTCCATCTCCAACTCTGGTTCTGGCTGTGATCGCTGCTGTTTGGGGCATTCCAATTTCTGTCTCTAAGCATGTGGTAAGCATTCCTCACTTCATATTCGCCTTTCTTCCCAAATTTCCAGTAATAGTTATGCTATCATTGATTGTTTGGTATTCAATTGGTATTGATCTAACCTGTTGTGCCTCAAAAGGAAAGAAAATATTTCTTATTCGATCTAGATTCCATGTAGGGGTGGCAACACTAACCCTATCCACGGGTATCCAACCCTATCCGCCCAACCCGCACCCCATATATAATATATAATTTTAAAAAAATGTTAGTGTATGTTAGAGATAGAACATATAACCTCTTAGTTACAAAAAAGAACCTTAACCACTTAACTGTCACTTCTATTTGTAGTTTTTATACATTGAATATGTAAAAGCATCTTTCATTTACTTACATGTATAAATATGAAATTTTACAAACCCTAATTTCTATATTAACCTCTCATTCCACACTCTATTGCGGCAACCCTAATCTCTCTAACTCTCACACACTCATAGAATATCAAGAACATCATACTCTCTCGTTCTCTTTTAACATCATACTCTCTCGTTCTCTTTTAAGTCCCAAGCATTGAAGAAACCTCACTATCACGACCCTCCCATCACCTTCGCATCACGCTGTCGCGGTCTCACTAATCGCAACTCGCGGGTAGGGTTGGATACCTGCGGGTTGAGTATGGGTAGGATTAGGGTTGGGAAGTTCTCAATCCATGAGTAGGGTAGGGTTGAATTATAAATGAAATATCAACCTGCGGGTAGGGTTAGGGTTGGGACTAAATCCTAACCTACCCTACCCATTGCCAGGCCTAATTCCATGTTTTATTTTCATGGTTGATTAGAGAATCTAGTGTTGCCTATTGATCCAAAATATTGTAGGGATTCCGAATTATGGACCCATTTTGGTTTGGGAGCCATGGTCTCCCCAAATCTTGATATCTCTTCCTGAACCGATTCTCCAAATTCTACTCATTTCTAGGACTGTTCACACTCCCCATATGCTTCTCCATGTGTAATTGGGGTTGTGACCTCTGCTAGCATTGTTGAATTTCTTTGTAAGGTAGTATTTTGCTTGTAATGTTCTGGCCAATAGGGAAGTAAGATACTTAATGAGTCTCCGTCCTTGTTTTGCGAGGAGAGCTGGAGCTTAAACCCTCTTATTCTTTAGCTTTGCACATCTTGCTCCATGCTACTTAATGAGTTTTCTTTTCTCCATTCTTGCTCCCCAAATAAAATCCGTTGATTGTACTTTCAATATGGTTGCATAATGATTTCGGGAGTTGAAAGCATCACATTATGTTTGTAGAGATAGATTGTGCAATTGATTTGATGAGAACTTCCTTCCCCACCTTTGATAAGTTTGCTCCTTCCAACTTTTTAGCTTCTTTCATACTCTCGCTTGGATAAATTCAAGCCTTCCCACCAAGTAAGGTTGAAATCCCTAGATATTTCTAGTGATGTTCAACCGTCTTTATGTCGAGCCAATCTTGTATAAGCGTCTGTCTGGTAGTAGGAAGTTACTTGTTAAGATTTATTAGATGATTTAATTTGTTTGACTAAATTATAATCTAACAGCTTTAAAATACCAACTTCACATAAAATTAACTATACGTGAGTTTAATTTCCACCTACATTTCTACTTTCTTTATATTTTTAAATCTAATTTTAAAATCTATCATAACCATATTTATTACATCATATTTTCTTTTAACAAATACATACATACACATAATATAAATTTCTGAATTAAATAGATATTTAATTTTTTAATCTCTTCATTTAATTTCAAAAAAATATTACAGTAATTTCTTTTTCGAAAAAAATATATTTCGAAGTATTCTTTCACTTGTTTTTTTAAATATTTTTCCATAAAGATATATACCCTTCCTAAGTAAAAAATATTTATTTCATTTTATTCACATAAGGGCACCGTTGTAATTTTATTTTGGACTTACAACCACATTGTTTGTTTTGGTATTATAGGCTACATTATTAGGCGTGGGCAATTTGCACACATCATCAACGGCCCAAACGACATCCTGAAACTGGCCCAAATAATTAATTTGTTAATCTTAGATCCCTAAACCAATACGTCATTAATCTTGTACAGACAATCACAAATCCAATATCCTTTATATGAGAATTTATTAAACAAATTGTAAGAAAATAAATAATAAGAGGCAGGATGGAGTATTAGTTTGAATACATAGTCTGTTATTTATTAGTTATAGTTAAAATAATATTATTAAACTTTGTATTTAATAAATTTTACAAATGAGATACTGTAATCTGTAATTGCCACTCTTGATATACTTAGAGAAAAATTAATACCCAAAAATACTGACCCACTAACCCTTCATCTACACACCACTTAAATCCACAATGAATTCATTTACTCAATTTTAGTATTTGGAACACTATATAAACCATAAAGAGAGTGTCTCTTTTCTTGCACCCACCTTCTATCTCTTCCATTCCTTTTTACTCTCTTTCAGTGCTTATATGGAATGCTACCCATTTCCCTTGCTTTCTGTCCCATTCACCTTAGAATCATTTCCCAAATAAATTATCACCCTAAGAGATATTGTGATAGTTCTTTTATCTTTTTTCTATTGCAATATTTATCATGATTGCCATTAGGGCTTCCACTAGGGATGTATTTCCTTTGTGAGTCCATCTATTACTATTATTGTCACAAAAATATCAAGGTGCATGATTTAACGTTTAGAGTTTTATGAATTAAAGTACATAATTTGAAGGTTTATTGCATAATGTTTAAATTTTAGGATTTAGGATTTTATCTTTTGCGAGATTTAAGGTTTAAGGTTTAAGATTTTATATTTATAATTTAGGGTCTAGGATTTAAATTTTAGGATCAAAGGTTTAGTATTTTGGGTTTAGAGTTGAGTGTATGTTTATAATTTTGGGTTTAACTCTAAATATAATTTGATAAGTATGTGTTTCAAATGAGACAAAATAATAATTTTTTAGGATCATATCTTCAAGAGCCAACTATTATGTGTTGTAAGGTAGAATAAATACTAGAGTAAAATCTAACCCCGGCCCTAACCATTTTTAATTAAGACATTTCACACCCTAACAAAAATATAATGCCAACCGGGCCCTAACTTTCAATTCCGTTAGACGTCTTAGTCCCTTTGTTAATTTTTCTGTTAACTCTTAACGGTGTAATCCTAGCTGGAATGCCATGTGTATATATGTTAATGAACAATTTTATAGTGAAAATTTTACCCTGCCTAGTCATCAAATTAACATTGGCACAATCACATCATCTGCATCAAATTAACACTCAGCTTAACATATATAATTTTTTTTGGTGAAGTAGAAACTAAAATAAGAAAAGAAGAGGAAAAGAAACTAAAAACAAGAGTAGCAAGTTGTGTACTCTAAGCCACTCTACATAAGTTCCATAACTAATATTAATCAAGTAAAGGAAAAATTTTCATAACTATCATTAATCAAACTGCACTTATTTCATAAGAATTTTTTAATGAAAAAATAATCCCATTAACTTAAACGGCAACCATATAAGTAAAGTTTATAACAAAAATAAATAGCAGGTAGTGTACTCATACATTCTATAGGACTCATACATTCAAGAGAGGAAAAGAAAGTCACAACCTCACAATTCAATAATAACAATAGAAATAAATATCATAAACTGTGAAAATAGGGGCAAAAGAAAAATAGGAAAAAAATGCAAATCGTGAACACAATGCAAACACCATTCATAGAGTATCAGTTAAAAACTAAAAATAGTGGAGATAAAAAACATAAATGGAAACATAGACTTTAGCATCATTCACGGAATGCACAGAGCACAAAGGGAGTAAACAAACCATACCTTCACTAACGGAATACCTCGCAGTTGCCTTCAATGCGAGCTGCGTCAATTCGTCGTCACCCTCTCTGCACTTGTTGGCTAGGATTTTTTTTGTAAATTTGTTAAACAAAAGATGACAAAAGTGAGATTGCAAGAAGTGATAAAAGGATGTAAACCCTAAATTAGAAATGCATGATTTTATCTCTCATCAAAATGCATGTGTTTTGATTGTTCATTGACATGTATACTCATGATTAGAGTGGAGTGCGGAATGTCCTAATTAAACATGATTAAGAGCGGGGTGGGGTTTTGATTTAAATTAATCATTAAATGTAAGTTTAACTTTACAAATAGTAGAGTACGTAGTACTCAAATATGTACTCTATTATGCATTTTATTTTATTTTTTTTCAATTTGTTAAACAAATTTTGAATTATTTATCTATCAATTTGATAGAAAAACGAAATAATCATATTTGATTCAATTTAATATTATGTTGTCTTTGGTAATATTTTACTTATATGATGTTTCAATATGTAGTTTTTTTTAAATATTATTATGTGTAATGATGTAATATTTTAAAGTTTATTATTGTTAATGTTAATATTTTATAAATCAATAATTCTATATGTACACCTATTTTACCTAATTAAGTTCAATTTAAGTTATTTTTTTTCACACGTTCATTTCTTTATTTCATTACGTTCATCATATTTTTCTTATTTTCCTTTCCTTCATTCCTACTATGTCTGGATTTTTTTCTACGTGATCACCATCATCTCTACGCAATGGTCGTCATCATGTACATCTTCTTCTTTTACTTTTTCTGTAAATTTTAATATTAAGTTATAGTTCGATATAATAATTTATTTCGATTTTTTGTTTTTCTATTTTACATGATATGATCATTATCTACATCTTTTTCTTTTACTAGTTTCTGTTAATTTTAATATTAAATTAGGATTCAATATAACAATTTATTTCGATTATTTTTTTGTTTCACATAATGGTCATCATCTACATTTTCTTCTTATTCTTTTACTATATGTTCCTATTAGTTTTAGTATTAAATTAGGGTTGGATATAACAATTTATTTTGATTTTTTTTCATTTTCATATGATGGTCATCATCTAAATCTATTTCTTCTTTTACTATATATTCATATTAATTTTAATATTAAAATACGGTTGGATATAACAATTCATTTCTGTTCTGTTTTTTAGTTTCACATGATGTATGTTGATGTTTATGTAATATGTTGCTGTTCTTTTTGCTATTTTATTATAGTTCGATTTATTAATATATTTTATTTTGTTTTGCAGTTATCATGTGATGTTGTTGGTGTTGCTATATTATATTTTTGTTCTATTTAAGTATGTATTTTGGTTATATTTATTTATGTATTTTGGTAAGAATAATATGTAGACATGAAAGAAGGAAATAAGAAGAAAAAGCGTTGACGGAGGAGAAAGAAAAAGACACTGGTGGAAGAGGAAAAAGAAAATGACGATTTTGCCAAAGAAGGAGGAAGAAGAAGAATATGAAGCTGGCGAAGGAGGAAGAAGAAGATGATGAGGATGACAGAAGAGTTATGCTGGAAGAAGAAGCACTATATATAATTAATTATTTAATTTTAATTTTTTATTTTTGTTTATTTCTCACTATTTAATTGAAAGTAGTTGAAATAAATAAAAAAAAATTTAAATTTGAATTAAATTGAGATTATGTATTTGAGTTACTAATATCAAATGTAGTATCAAATGACATATGGTTTTATAAATACTAACGCAACATTCTGTCAGACCCAAATTGATATTAACCGTAACACTATAGACATGCATCAATGCATCCATTCTAATAAAAATGAACTCTTGTGCTAGGCTCTTTTGCTGCAACTCAAATTTTAAGTGCTAAATTTTATTATTTCTATGTTCAAAATTTTTGTGCTAGACTTCATTATTTTTGTATTTGGTACACGTTACAAAAATAAATGAATGGATGGACACCTACGTATAATCTTAAATTAAAACCAGAAAGAAGTATAGCAACCATTTAATGGCGGGCAATAAGTAGTATGGGTCTACCGGACTAGGTCTAGACGGACCTACCAAAGTGTCCTTATTGACCCTTTTTTTCAATTAGTTTTTATTCTCCCTTTGAATTATTTTTCTTTTATCTTCAAGTTCTTCTTAAATCTAAATCATGCTTAGAGTAAAAAAAAAAAAATCTTAATCGTTCTTTTTATGTCCACCCTCAACTTCCGTTTTCTGTCATTTCATCCGCCACTGTGTCTCCATGCACCCTACAGTCAAATCATGAATGGGAGCACGTTGCTGCTATACGTACGTGACTTATTGGACTATACCCTCTGCGGCTGCAACATAAACCTTGGTATCCGAAATAATTTTATCTTGCTGTTATATATTTAGATAGGTTATGAGAATACGAGTTACTAGTTAATTTAGTTTGGCCTCGTTGTTTATTAGTAGTACAATTATAGCAAAATCCAAGGTTTTGATTTGTAGTAGTTGTAAATATTGAAACTAACATCGAACTGCTCTACAGGCTACAGCAAATTAGCAATAATATTTTCATACATTTTGGCTTCAATGCAAATGCCAAACTTGTCAAAAGAATTGCAGTAATAACTACTATAATACAGTTGCAGTTGCACATATATAGACAGACAATGTTATTTAAACTTTAACTTCTGTTAATCAAACAATTCCAGATATTAATTACCAGGTGTTGTAAAGTGAAGTTTCTTTTACGAATGTTAATTAAGTTTCTTTTCCCCCTAATTAAGAAGTAACATTGGAAAATTGATCTGTCTAGCAAGTGGATTAGTATTTCACAAATTTGTAATTTTAGACCAAATAAATAAGCAATGTCGTCAGTTTCACCGTAAACAAAACGCTGCGCAGGTCACAATTTTCCTTGCGCAGAAAATAATAAAAAGAGGAAATAGCCGAGAAAATTCTTTCCAAAAAACAAAAATCTGGGAACACAAATTAAACTAACCCAGACCAAATAAAATTATAATAATGATTAAAATCACCTGCTTTATCATTCCTAGTAGCTCCTACGTTCTACAATGATGAATTTAGGGTTTTTAATTTCACTTTTCAATCCCCCCCCTTTTTTTTGCCCCTGATCACTAACCTTTGTTGATGAATTTACTATTGTTCCTATTTCAAGCATCGAAGATTGGTGTTGTGGCCATGTAAATATTGACGAGAGAGCGATATCTTCTCTTCTGCTTCTTTGGCTGCGGAAGAAGATGATGATGATGAAAAACCTCGTCTTCTCCGAAAATCTCTCGAATTTTGGCCCAAGTTACATGGCTTGTTCTTCTTCTTCTTCTCCTCGTCTTGTTGTTGCAGCTGCTATCTTCATCGCTAAGCTGAACAAGGTGCGCAGCGGCTTCCATGTCGGAGTCAGTGACCATCACCAACATGTCTTCATCGATCACCTTCTCCTTATTCTTGTTCTTCAGAGGAGTAGGTGCTTCTGCTGCCATTAGATTTTGATTCGGAAAATTCAGATAATTAAGGAATGAACTCTCTCTCTCGATCTTTAATTTGTTTATGCAATGAGTGTTAGGTATATTTATGTGTTTGGCGTAGAGCGCGTTTTCGCGGTGCGTTTTGCGTGTGAGATAGAGAGAGAGAGAATGAAAGGGGCAGGTTGTTTCTATGGATGTCCTCTCCAAAAAGTTCATTCTATTTATAGCGTTTCTTTTTTATTTTTCTTTTTATTTTTTAAACTATTGTTTCCTGTTGTATTAAGAGGAAAATCTCATCGTTGACTTAAGCTTCTGTTTTAGCCACCAATTATTCAATTTAACGGGTCATCATACCACATTTAATTTACATTGATTGATATTATTAAGCTAAACTACCAAAATTGTCTTGTTAAATTATTTCTCATTTTTATTAAGGACAAAATTTTTAAATTTTTTTTTATAATATAACAGAAATATCTAAAGTCAATTATATATTATAAAAAAATACTTTAGAAATGTAGATTTTGAGATAATTTTATTTTTAAAATTTGATTTTTTTTTATATTAAGTAGATTATTTTACAATTTTTTAATCAATGGACAAGCATACTTCTAAAAAGGAAAAAAATCTAGAAATTAAATTTTTATTCGAGTTTATATTTACTTTCTAAATAATATTCTTACAAGTGGTTTGCCAAAAATAAAAAATTCATCTCTTATGAAAAGTCATAGTTAAGTTTTTTTGGTGTCTTAGGTGTTTTTTATTTTATTATTTTATTATTTATTTATTATTATTGTATTAAATACATAATAATAAATATTAGAAATATATATAATATTAGATGTTATATAAATAAAATTTTAAATATGAAATTAAATATGATAATTTTAAATTATAACTATCATGCTTACTGTTATTATTCTTTTGTTATCTTTAAAAAATGGGGCAATTTTAATAGTTTACCCATATTGGTATATACAATTTTGCTATAATATACATTAAATATCTAATGATGATGAGAAGGAAAAAAACATTTTCCTATATTTTTTTATATTATATTTTTAATAGGAAAACACTTAAAAAAAAACTTACACCATAATTGATATATATAAGGTTTGTTATTGTCATTTTGCATAAATTGAAAACTGTGTAATATACATATAAATAAACATAAATATATAATAACTGTGACCAAATATTTTAGTACACACACGTAATTTTACTATCAATTTTCTGATGAATGTGTTGTATTTGTTGCCAACTCCTAAAGTAAAGTTAAGATAGCTTATAAGAAATAATTATGAAGGTAAAATCATTTTTGTAATCTTCTTATGCTATTTTTTTCTTTAATTTAGGTGACAAATCTTCTTGTGCTATTGCTTGTAGCTGCTTCTTTTCTGCCAAAATTGTATAATTTCCAAAACTGATATAGATGTTGAATCTGTGGCAGAGAGACAATTATGAATATATAATTAACTTGTGTGAGTTTCATCATCATTTTAATATTTACTTATATTTCTATTATGTATATGTTCATTTTCATCTGGTTTGATCAATAGAGAGTCCGGTCAACCTTTGACACATTCAATTTTGTTAGAAGAAGTCGTGTAGCAAATAAGCGTTAGCGAATTGGTGTAGAAATGAGAGTGTGGTTGATTATTGGAAGGGGCATATTTTCATTTAAATAGGAGTTAAGAATTTGAAATTTAGGTATAAAAAACTTTAAAATTTTGGATTAGTTGTCTTATTATTTATGTATTTAGGTAGGTGCCAAAAAACTAACAAAAGTTAGTCAGCGTTTGAAAATGGATATCCCAATTATAGAGGAGAAAGAAAAGAGAGAAAGAAACTTGTTCATGTTTGTTCCCTCTGCTGTAATTCTATTCGAATTAAAAATAGTACAAAAATCTTGAGCTTTGGTTCGCTATATGCGCTGTGCTCTCAAGCCAACACAATTTGTAAAGTTTGATTTGGTGTCCAAAGTTTGATTAAATTTGGTTGACTCTTGATATTTCTGTGGAAGATTTAAGAGTAGGATATATTTTTTTTTATTAAATTTAAGAGTGGGATATTATATATATAGATTATTATTATTGTTTATGTTATTTTTACATATAAGATTAGAAGTGTGTATTAAGTATTAACCGGTTAGATGGCCAACAACTATCGATATAAGAGTAACATAAAATAAATAACGGTGCGAATAAACGTTTAAATATCAATAAAATGCTTCACCAAAGTTAATCTAAATGCTAACTAGGACAAATGGATGATATTTGGATGGAAAATGAGAAACTAGGATGGAGACCTAGGTTTGAGGGCGTGAGTAAAGGGGAAGGAGGGAGGAGGTAAAAATAAGGACGACAATAAAAATTTTTTGTATCCACAAGTCAATGAGAGTAACACGAGGAGACCAATAGGCACTCGCAAAATTCTCACGAAAAAGGACGAGAGTATAGGTACCTTCTTGGGAATCATATTAAGTGTAAGATGCTTGAATAATCAATTTGGCTCACAAAATTATCTAATTATACCGTTTACTAATATATAATAATATATAATGGAATTGCATCAAACCACAATTTTATAAAAACCGTGAAAAGCTGGCATGATTTTTATGAAACAGCCACACCCTCCCACGGTTTATGTACTATGGCTTGCTACATCAAAAACTTGAGTGGATTAGTGAGAAATATTCGCATGATTCCGCAAAATGATTTTAAGGTTCCAACTTTAATTGTAAGTGGATTCTCTTTAATAGTAAGATAATGATAATTGATGTAACAAAAAAAATATAATAATTGAGACATGAAAATTTACCTTTTTCTACAATAAAAATAAAGAAGTGTGTGCTTCCGTTTAAAACATAAAATATTATAAAAGATTTCATTTTTTTAAGACATCAATAGAAGTAGGATGTTCAGCAAGCCAATCTAAAGTTTCAAAGAGCCAATCTATAGCTTAAAAGTTTTCAAATAGGCTCATAATGACTTAAGAAAAATGGAATCTTTTATAATATTTTATTTTTTAAAGTTTAAACCGAAGCACATACTTCTTTCACTACAACATTTGCATGGAGTACCGACGGTAATTACCGACGGCCACCTAGATGCGGCCCGTACAGACGGCTAGGCCGTCGGTAATAAAAAAACAGTCGTCGGTTATATTCGACGAAATTTATGACAAAATACTAGCCGACTATCGACGGCTTAGCCGTCTGTAAGCCGTCGGTAATAATGTGAATGTTTTGGCGCCAATTGGCGCGTTCACGACATACTATTACCGACGGCCTTGCCGTCTGTATATACCGACGGCTATGCCGTCGGCGTTGTCACCGTCTGCACATTAAACTTCTTTCTTATATTACCGACGGCTTACAGACGGCTGAGCCGTCCATATAGTTATCGACGGCTAAGCCGTCACTAGAATTAACGGCTAAAAATTCAAATTTCGCGCCAATGGTGTATATACGGACGGCTAAGTCGTCGGTAATATTAGTTAATGAAACGCTGCGTTTGGGCATTGGTGAATTAAAAAAACACGCGCGGTACCGACGGCCTGGCCGTCGGTAATATTCGAATTGTATACAAAACGGCCGAAGCCCTTTCTTCTTCCCCCAAACGCCATTCTCTCTCTCTCTCTCTCTCTTCCCTCACTTTCTCTCTCTCTCTCCGCCGCACTCTCACTCTCTCTCTTCGATTTCTCCCTCCTCCGACCTCCGTTCGGAGTTCCGTCACCGCCATTGTACTCGGGGTAAGTCCCTCTTTCATTTAATCGGTTTAGTTTTTCCGTTTTCGTGCATTTTTTTACGCGTTTTCCGTGCCCTTTTTTTGGAACGTAATGTGTTGCTGAATGTTGTTATTTTTTTTAATTGCAGGGACAGAGCTTGCTGAGGCTGCTGGTGGTGCCGCTTGTAGGTGGGGATCGTTCGAGTTTGTGCTGTTTAGGCGTTGCCCATATTTATCCCGACACTACGGTTGGTAACCTATTCACTCTAGGTAGCATTATTGGACATTTTTAAA
>JASCZI010121620.1:11944-27310 GCA_036250425.1 Stylosanthes scabra | reverse complement strand
ATATATATATATATATATATATATATATATAAAAGATAGGAATTGCATTCATACTTGAAAATTGAGTAGAAAATAGTCCCAGTAGGACAAGCAGGGTAAAGTAGGGATTTAACCCAGAAGATCATTACTATCTTTCTTAGCAAGTAAAGAACATTTTTCATACATGAATGTGAGAATGTGACAATTTTGTTTGCAAATATTTACAGGAGGATACTCCAAAGGATGTGTACAAGGACTCAGAAGACAAGTACAGAAAATGGTATTTCCCTAACCATGATTTCACCCTAATGATGATTTGGACCAGATTCCTCATAGTTGGAGAAGAAAGAATTGTGAATGGCACAGGTTCCAGCATTTTCGACCTTCACATAGATAAAGTTGATCAAGATTGGGCCAACATAATCCCAGAATTAGACTATGCGATAATCTCGGATGGACACTGGTTTTTCAGAGTGATGTACCTTCACCAAGGTAACAAGCTCATAGGATGTGTCTATTGCAATGAACAAAATGTGACAAACTACAGCATAGACTTCCCATTTAGGATGGCATTTAGAACAGCATTGAAGCACATAAATAATGGGTCCAATAAGAACAAGAAGAGAGGGTTGTTAACAGTGTTGAGGACATTCGCACCGGCACACTTTGAGAATGGTGTGTGGAACAATGGAGGGTATTGCAATAGGACTAGTCCTTTGAGTGAGGGTGAGGCTGATTTTGGGAGCTTTGATTGGCAATTGAGGAATGTCCAAATGGAAGAGTTTGAAAGGGCAAAAAGGGAAAAAGGATTGTTTGAGGTTTTGGATGTTACAAGAGCAATGCTGATGAGGCCAGATGGGCACCCTGGGGAACATTGGGGGAACAAGTGGATGAAAGGTTATAATGATTGTACTCATTGGTGTTTGCCTGGTCCCGTTGATTTGTGGAGTGAGTTGTTGCTTGCAATTCTTGTAAGATCTCAACTTGGGATTTTGACTTCTTAGAAACTTGAGCCTCATTCATACATCATATAATTCAATATATATAAATAGATAAATTATATAGTTTTAGGAGATAGCAATGGCATGGCATAACCCATATATACACTGTATTCTTTTTTGTATTGTATCCTGAAATAAATTTGATTTGATTCCAAGTGATGAGATCACTTTATGTAAGGTTATGAGCTAATTTAATACAAAATAGTCAGTACAATATATATATATATATATCATCAGTTATTTTTTGAATTTATTATGCATGAGTCTTCCTATTTTGATTTAAAGGGTTGGAAATTACATTGCTGGTGGTAAAGAGTTGGAGATTTGGCATAAAGTTAGGTTTATGAGAGTTAGTTTAGTAATTTTAAATAATATTTTAGTATTAAAATGTTATTAATGAAATTCATCTTCTATATATATATCAACTCAATTTTATTTTTCGTGAATAAATTTATCAGTATGTTAAATATTTATTAATTTACTCTGTTTGGAAAATAGTTTTTGTTAGTGTATAAATTTTTCAAAAGACTTTTTGGTGATTACTCGTATAAAAATGATATAAAAAAAAACATAAAAGAGACTTAAAAGATAAGAGAATAAAGGAAAAGAGGTGATAAGTTGTGAATCCTGGATCTGGGAAAAAGAAGCAAAGCAAGGAGGAGCTACCTACTGTGAGTGTGTCTGTGTGTGTGTTAAGGGCAGCCGGGCAGGCTTCATTTCCATTCACTCCGTACACTTGTTGATCTTAACACTTTAACACCCCTCCCCATTAAAACCTCTCCCGTTCCGTTCCTCCAAACCCAAACCGAAACCCAAACCACCACGAAGAAGTAACCACTTTCCCGACTCCTCTGTCTCTGAGTCTCCTCCATTCCCAATCTTAGAAGAAGAAGAAGAAGAAATGTCGCAACAAGAATACGGTTACGCAATCGAACTGTACATGGACCCGGCACTCGAGAATCAGGTGCTGAAAGCATGGAACGCCCTCGCACGCCGCCAAATCAGCACTCACCTCATCGACATGGAGTCTCGCCCTCACATCACTCTCTTCTCCTTCCCTTCTTCTTCTTCTTCTTCACTTGACCCTTCCAAATTCGACTCCATCCTCGAAACCTTCGCTTCAAAGCAGGACCCTCTCCCCCTCTCCTTCTCCGCCATCGGCTCTCTCTCCGGCGACTCCAACCTCCTCTTCCTCTCCCCCACTCCCACTCTCTCCCTCTTGCACCTCCACTCTCACCTCTCCGACGCCCTCCGAAAAGAAGGCATCGACGTTCCCGCTGACTATTCCGTTGACAATTGGATCCCTCATTGCTCCGTCGCCAAGCATGTTCCCAAGGCCAGAATGGCCGAGGGATTCTCTGTTTTGAGGGATTTGAAGCTTCCTGTTACTGGCTACGCCGTCGACATTGCTCTCGTTGAGTTTTCGCCTGTTCGCGAGCTCTTCTCCTTTGTTCTTGGCACTTCTGCTGGATCTTGATCGTCGCGAGGTTCTTCATTCTTTTTTCCTGCTCTATTGTTTTCTTTTTTATTCTCCTTTGGAGGAAGATTTTAGTTAGTTCTTAGAAGTTTACTATATTTGGAGTGTTTGTTTCTCATAATGCAGAACAGAAGATCATATCGTCATGAAATTAATGGATGCAAGAAATGGTTTCAATGTCATTACTTTTCATATATATATAGCAGCTTGTAACTTTTCTGTGGGACTGTAATCTGTTTAGAAAACATAGCAAGAACATGCTCTTTCCGAAAATAACAGAATTATCAAATAGGCCTCTCTTTTTTTACTTTTTGTTTTTTTTAAAAAAATCTCATATGCAGTCGACTTCATGTAAAATTGTTTTCAAATCATTAGATGTTTTGACATATTTGATTAAATTGTTGTTTAACGGTTGTAAAACATTAACTTCACATGAAGATAACTGCACATGAGTTCAACCTTCTTTTTTATATTGTTTCCACTTCGTGTTTTACTTAGTGACTTAGTGTTGAGTTAGCGCTAGTGTTATGATTCGTGTTCTTATATAGAATTTGGTCTTTCCTATGATTCTTCTGCTTTAGAATGGTTCTGTGAGGCTTACTCAGAAGTGCATCTTAGAGTCTTAGTTTGTTCCTTTTATCTTCCATCAAGGAAAAATGTGACTTGAATAATATTCTCTTTTGTTACATCTATGCATTGTGATGCAAAGAAACTATTGGAGTCTCTAAATTTGTACTTTTGGAGATTGCTCACAATGTTTTGAAGGAATAATCTGTTATTTGTTTCCCGTGTGTGGTTGGAGCCTGAAATATGAAAGTCAATGTTTGTTGAGATTTTCCTAGCTGCTGCTAGGAGCAATTTAACTTATTTCAGTGTAAAATAGTTGTACTCAATATGTTTGAATCAATATCGATGTACCTTAGAAATGGGAAAAAAGGGGTTCCAATTGAGCTTGGTACGGTTTATTATTTTGACTGTTAATCCTTAGTTTGATACTGAAGCCTTGTATATTTAAGTATCTCCTCATATCAGCATCATAATATGGAGTGCTTCACTGCTTTGATGAATTACTGTTCCTGTACTGTCCTTATAGGATAAATGTTAATGATGCATGTCCCTTTTAGATCATTTACACTTATGCAATGCAAGGATTGTTCTCTGTAAATTGGGATTCGTAGTACCATTTGCATTTTTCAGAGATTAAAAAGAAATGGCGATGGTCTTGATTAATATAAGTTATGAAATAAGTATCTATTAGCATGACCTCAGGAACCTCTGTGCTCTGTAACAGTTTTTAAATGTCGAAAGTGTTGTCTGTTGTCATAATTTATGGAAGGGAGCTTTGGATTTGGTAGCCTTCTTGAAGGGGGACTTTGTGACAATTTTTACCCTAATCTCTTTTTCTTCTTTTTTTCCTTCTCTAGTTCAGTAACCTTTCCTCCCTCCTTGCAAACCCCTTCTCCACAGTGTAACCTCTCTTGCTTTTTTGGATTGGCTCATAAGGTAACTAGGATTAAAAAATTGGTTAAGAAATGTTTAGCATTTATTAGAGAAGATAACTTCTTGTCGAACTTGAATAGATAACAAGGGCATCGTAAGTTTGATTGTTTATATATTTTTTTGGGTATGTAGAGAACTAACTTTGTGGTTTTGCAAAAACAATTCCATCTCTCTACAGGCATTTTTTGTTTAAGTTACTTTCCTATATTAGTCATTGAACTTGGGGTATTCCCCTTGATGTGTGGACTGTTGATGGCGGCTTGATATTTGCACCATACAGATGTTTGTGAAATGTGAAGACAATGGTTCACAGAGTTCAGTTCTTCTCGCAGGGTTCAGTTCAGTTCAGAGTTCAGTTTAGTTCATCTGATTGGGAAGACAAGATTGCTGCCTAATGGCAACGAACCTTTCGCTGATTCCTCCTACATATTTTGACCTAATTTCAAAGGGGGTGTTCTACCTATCAAGCACTATGATTGTGAGCGAATAATGTGTTTATGGTGTTGATAGCCTAAAAGTGAATAAAGAAGGAATGGATTGAAAATGAAATAAATTTAAAATGGGGTAGTTTGTAAATTATACATTCATGAAAGTGGGGTATTTTGTGCAGTTAGTTTGCAAAGTTCTATCGATAAAACCCTCTCTGGAAAGCTACCAAATCCAAAGGCCTGATAAGGAGCAGAATGAAATGATAAAATCCATTAGTTTTTGCAATCGCCTGAGTAATAGTTTTTGGAATTTTGAATTGTTTGTGTAGCGTTGCTGTATGATAATTATCATGTCAACAGCAGACAATAAAGCACATCTCTTCTTAATTTTATGTAGTTGTTTATTTGGCCTGTTAGCATAGCATTTTTGTTAAATTACCATGCTGCCTTCAGTTTGTTTAATCTGTTCTTTGAAACGTTCTCCCGCTTTGCTTTCTTTCTTTTTCCTTTTTTCTTTCCCCCTCCGTGTTAAAGTTTAGCATAAGTGCTTCAAACAATACAGAGCTATGAGCTATCTGTTCTTGTATGCTTTAATTGAACCAGGTGATTAGTTGAGATGCCAACCATCTTTAAAGGTTATTTTATTTTTTGGTATTGATCTTTAAAGGTTAATTATGGTTGAATTTGAGATTTATAATTCCAAATCACATACATCCATCGTATTGTTTGCTATAAATTATGGCTGGGATGGTTACGGAGAATGAGAGTGGACGGTTTTCTATTTTCACTTGTGTTTTCTATTTTGATTGTCTTCCGTGGTCAATTTATTCATTTATATTTACTGTAATATTGTTTACTTTTTTATTTTTCGTTCTTAATTTGATAACTACGTTGGGTTAAATGTCATGTCACTCTTTTATATAATTGACTTCACTTTTACGTGTAATTTATTATCAACAATTTGTAACTTAATTTTTTTCTTTTAGCAAACAGTTTAATTATAATATATATATAAACCGTGTCATGCCCACTGATTTTCTGTTCTACTTAGACTAGCTTAAACCGGCACCAAGTTGGTATAAATGTCTCTAATGAATACGATTGTATTTGGATTAACGTTAGTAAATACACCTTGGTTAAATGTTTTTTGTAAAATTAATTTCAACAATGCTAGAATAAAAATTCAGCCAACATTAGCCAACAATTTAATTTGGATGTTCTATTTTTTTAGATTTCGAATGCTCTGTTTCTTAAAGAATATAGAGTTAACTGATTGTTAGTTACTTTAGATTTTGAATGTTCTATGACTTTTATTATGAATGTTCTATAAACAGTGGTTACAATTGATTAGGAAAATATTGATTAACCTATACTTTTTCATTTAATTTTGATGAAAATTAAATTAGTATCAATGTAATTTTTGTTCGGATATATTTTATCAAACGTAATTTTCAGACTAATATATCGTTGCTCAATTTACAAGGTCAAAATAGATAATCAACATCTTATCACTTTTCAACGTAATTATAAAAGATGATAAAGCAAGAAAGTGTTGACGATTCTAACATACCTTGAGAGATGTATGACTACAAACCAAACACATACTGAGATATTTTGTTAATGATATAAACTTATTTCAGACAAATCACTTTCAATCAACACATATTTTAAACATGCGTCAAAGACATTAATTAATCATTTGCTGTTACGTGTCAAACTAACTTAAGAATAAATGATGATTGATGAACAATAATGGAATCATTACATAGTTTACAAGTTCAACATCTTTCTTCCATTAGATTTGTTCACCAGGATAATTCTAAAGTAATCAGTTTGATTAGTATCTCAATGTGTATATAGAGATGTTTGACGATAGAGAGATATAAACAGAGAAATACAGAAGGTACTATGAAATTCATACAAGTTTTATCACACAATACACGTAGCACTGTGACACATGGCAAGGTAGCAAAAGTAGCCCAGAAAAGAAGCTACTGTGAAATTCATAAAAGTACTGCTACAATGTTCCATTTTGTGGTACAAGAATTATACAGTATCACTACCAAACTCATAATAATAACATCCAGCATTTTGAAATATACCGAGTACCTGCTTATGACATTAAAGTACACTCATATTGAGTGTGGAGAAAGGAATTTAACTTTGAAATCTTTTTTATAGGAGTCATCTTTGATGAGATAGGAAGATTAGAAGAAATTAAAGCAAGGGCAAAAAGATGCAAGTGCCATGAGACTAAAAGAAAATGATATGAAAGAAGAAACTGAATCAAGCAGGAAAGGGTGTATCTAGAAAATAAGACTTCCTAGTATCCTGCTCCTTGACAATTGATGATGATTTGATGACATAAAAAAGTAGGGTAAATTATAATGATCTCCCCTGAGATTATGTGATATTAGACAAGACACTGCTGCAAGTGTAATGTTACCTAACCAGTAACCACATGAGATTTCAATATACAATATAAGAAAGTCTTGTATCATTACATGAATCAAACAATATATCATTACATTCTGTCATGAATCATGTATGAATTCAACCTCTTCACACTAAAAAACTCTTCTTATCAACTTATTCAGAATCTTCTTAGGTATCCTTTTGCTTCTTTCCATCTCATCTATTCTCCTAACCCAGAAAAGAATATAAATCTCTCTACCCAATCTTCACTAATGACCAAAAAGAACTACCTAACAAAGGGAAAAGATAGACTTGCTCTTATAGACACAGATGTTGCGCTCTAGTTTAAAAGGAAAATCTCCTCAAAACATTGCCTCTGTACTCCTCAAATAAACAATTCTCCAAATTATGCAAGCACACTCTTAATTCCCTAAGTTCCAACAGGTCATAGTTTCTTTGTTCTCCTTTCAATTTTATTATTTCTTACACATAATGTAATGAAAGAGAATGAAAATGGCTGACGATAGGTACATGTTACATGGATTAACTTAAATGTCATCTAACATGCTCTATGTAACACCAACAACTTGAAGCTTTAATTTTTGAGAGATTGCTTACTTTTTTTTATATCAGAGTGTGTGTAGTAAATAGTTTAATGTTTGTCACCACCAAGTAGGTGGCTATGTGCATTGTCCATATTTCAATTTCAAAGTACTCCGAGAATCTTCATACTTCGCACTTAATAGAATTGATATCTGGTACCAGAAGTCATAATATCAAATGAATTGTTGGAAGGATGAAGCAAGAACATGATAAAGTATCATAGACTTAGAAGATAAATTATGTAACTATGGAAATAGATCATCTGATATTAAAATTTCACAGGATCAGCTCATGTTTACTACTAACTCAATCAACACCATCATCGAAGCCAACCATCCACATGAACCCTAAATACTATGACTTCCAAAACAATCCAACATAGAACAGTAGACCAAGCTAAAGCTTAAGAGAAAAGAAAACAAGAATGAACCTTAGCTTGTCTTGATCAGAAGTCAACAACATTGCGAATAACAGAAGACAAGAGCTAGCGAACAGGCTCCAATGGCGAGAGCGTAACCAGTAACAGGCAAGTTCAAATCCCTGAAAAGTGGAAACACAAAAAGAGGAACATGCATTGCAACAGAACAATGAGGGATCCACATAATTATCAACAGAATATATAGTCAGCAAAAGCAAGAGAAGGTTGGAGTCCCAAGTCCTAGAATTCAATACCGCATCCATTTTCTTGCGGTTATTAGAAAGGAAAATTGTTTGTATTGTATTTCATTTGATTGTGCTTATGATTTCTATTCATTTTTCTTTTACACTCATGTTCTTTGTTGTGAATTGCTTTTTTGAGGAGGAGAAGGAGGAGGAGGGAGCGTGAATGAGGAAGAACAAGACATACCTAGAAGAAAGATGAAGAAGCTAAGAAGGGATGACATCAACATCGATGATGACGATGCCGCTGCAGCAGCAGAATAAGAATAGAAAAAAGAGGAGAAAGAAGAATATGACGCCAATGATGCCGTCGCTGCCACAGAAGAAGAAGAAGAAGAACAACGCGGAATAGAAGATCAAAAGCATAAAAGAAAGAGTAGAAGAAAAAAATAAATTTATTAATATTATATGTGTGGTTTATTCAAACATTTACCTATTACAAGTAAAACATTTACCTAAATCAGAATTTTAAACAAAAAATCAAATTTTAAATGAAGAATATAACTAATAAGACAAAATAATAATTAATCATATTGATATTGGTGACTGATAAGCCATAATATTATTGAGCCATTTTGAACTTACATAATAATTACTTATTGTAGGGAATTTATCCGGAATCCATAATTATTTGATAGTAGAGAGTAGAGTATACTATGCCTATAGTTATGGTGGTTACGGTGATTATACAAGTGTCGTTAAATAAAGAAAAGCCTTACTTTAATTTTAATAACACTTTTTAAAACAATGTAGTCATCCTAGTCCTAGACATAAACACATTACACACCAACACACCATAGCCTAAACACAGTAGCATACACCTTATTTTATAAGGAGTTAAATTTGAAAATGATTAATTGGGAATACGAAGGTATAGAGGAATGGGATTGGAAGAGTTTGGAGGAGAGTCCCAAACAGAGAAGGCACTTGAAGAGTTGAGCCAGTTGAGAGTGATTTGAGGATAGTGACGGTCAATAACATCCTTAAGGCTCTCTGTTGAGTTCACCCATTCCAAACCCTTCTTAGTGTATGTCTCTTCATTGAAGTTGCTTGTGAAGAACCTATCAGCTTCTAACCTCCTAGTTGCCATGAGGAGGAATATTATGAAAGCAGTTTCACTAATAGCAAACCCTTTAATCTTCTTCTCAGCCATTAACCCAACCAACAAATCAAGCTCTTCAACATCATCACCATAAACTTCTTCAAGCACTTCAATTGCTTCCTTCTCATCTGTTAAATCTTCCCATTTTGAGATTGGTATCAACAACAATGCCCTCCTGAATTGGTTGTATCTTGCTACATTTCTCTCTCTGTCCCTATAAACTGCATCATCCCATATATTCATATCAAGGTTAAGGAGGCTATACAGTTTTAACAATACTTAAAAAGTGTTATTATTTAACGGCATAACGCTTTTTAATTAAAAAAGTATTACTAACATGTAAAAAAAATATGACTTTACTTTTTGATCAATTATTTTCATAGCACAATTTCATTTTGGAATTTCTTGAAATTTTTTTTTTTTTTTTTCAAATGGGAATTCATGAAATGATATTGGAATGGATGGAGGGTTAAGATAGGGTATGATACTTTCAAGGGCAGGTAGGTCCACATGATCAGGCCTTGGTGAACCATCCACGTTTTGTGGTATGAGATCTCTAAGCCAAATTGGATAGTTCCAAAGCTCAAGTGCTCCACAAGCTTGGTGGCCCATTGATACTATTTGACTTGGAACCCGTATCTTTCTTAAGCTCTTTTCTCCTTCTTCTCCAATCAAATTCTTCATGGGGATCCTAACATAATACCAAACCACAAACCAAATAAATTTTTTACTTTCCTTAACATTTACTATTTTATTGAGTGATTATTATTTATTAAAAGAAAATGTAAGTTTCATACTCTTTGATTAAGGGTGGAGATTTGTTGGGAGCAGGAGTGGCAGAGATGTCTCTAAGTTGCAAGTGATCAGGTAAGAGTGAGTGCATTCTATAAACACTGACAAATTCCTCAGTTAAAGAGTATGGAACCCCATGATTTTCTGGTTTCTTCATTCCCACAAGTCCTCCTAACACTGCTACTCCAACATGTCCAAAAGTATCCTTAAATTTCTTCCCCAACAATCCATACCTTGCAATTAATAATTATTAATCCAATAACTAATATCTATCAAGCATGTAGAGCTAATTAATTAATAAAATATGAGTTGAATTATATTTATATACATACCAGTTGGCCCGCATGCCTGCAAGTAGAGTGTCGGTTTTAAGGAGCTCAACAGTCCAATCAATGGTGTGAATCTTTGCAATCACTGCTGACGTCACCAGCCTTGCATGTCTGTATATCTCTTCGTCATCCATTTCTGGGTAGTTTTTCTGATTTTTATTTGTGCATTCAAATCCACATACACCCATCAGAAAAAATATCCCCACAACTTTTACTTATGAAATACAAGTTCAGAATAAATTACAAAAATAATTATGAAAAATTTTAAAGTTGACAAAAATAATTTTAAGGAAATTCGAACGATAAAAATATTTGAAATTATATAAAATTTTAACAAAATGATAAAAAAATTGTTTAAATTGACTAACAGAAACAGAAATAATAACGGTTATTGTTTGGTAATTTTGTTATCTTTTTCTATAACCAACTGTATAATTTGATGAACATATAAAAGCCTTTTATAGTCGGTATATTAAAATGAAATTCAGATAATAAACATATCAAATGAAAGGTAATCTTAAAATTTAGCAGGGTGTGTTAATTACTAGGCCATACCTTGAGAGCATCGCAGACAGAATTGTGTTCTTGAGCAAAAAGGACCTGCAAGGTTGAGACACCAGCCCAGCTATTCCGTACATCTCCAGAGAGTGCAATTCCATTTTCATCATGCACAAGCTCCCCTTCTTTTGATATCTTTATCTTCCCATCTTCCCATGTTCTAAGTTTCTTCAAAACTTCTCCATTACTTCCATATATCACACTTCCATCCCTTTAATCAAATTCTTTATTCTTAATTAGTTCTTATAAACACATCGGTTACATGTATATATGCCAGCCACTATTTCCAAAATGTCTCGTGTGTAGTGTATATGCATTTGTATAGAAATATATGTTGTTTCGTACGTTATAATATATTTTGTATTTCAATCCGACTTATTTTTATTATGGTAAACACTAAATTACAAAATTTAATTGTATTAATATGATGTTGCGCACGATCAAAATAGAAAAAAAATATAAAAATCAAATTAAAAATTCGATAAAATTCTAGATATAGAAAAGAATAATTTAACATGTTATTAAAATGACCATGTGACATCAAAGCAACACAACTACGTATCAAATATTCAAATGTTTAAGTTCTATGTAGTTAAAGGAATATATATGTTTTAATTTTTTGTTATTTTCGGAATATATATTAGTCATTTTCACTTTTATTAGTTATGTACTATGTCATCGTCCTAAAATACTACTTTAGCCATGAAATGATGCAATTAATCATGCGTGCAACCACCTAATTGCCCCAAAAGTACTTTCATTTATGTATTACATAGACATCACAAGAAACATTTGAGGGGTGATAGATGTCCCATGCATACTCGTCGCCCCTTCTGATCTAATAAATTCGTCCCTATTCATATTCTATAAATTATTGATCATAATTTAAATGGCATATACATGCATGTATATATGTCATATGTGCGTCATGATTTTCCATTATTATTATTATGATAATGATAAATAATAGCAAAGCATAGATAGTGTGGTAGAAATTAAAAGTCTTACCACCATGGTGTTCGAATGTTTTTAGCTCCAGTGTTGATATCATGAAAGCCAGTTGGAAATTCCTTAGTTTTGTAGAACCTGAAAGACTTGAGTGGGCATTCGCTTGCAACTTCTCTTGCTGCTGTCACTTCAATCTGTATTACAAAAGCTCACACAATAATTTCATAAACAACTTTATTATCTTTTTATTATTTTCCTTCTTTACATAGTTCTAACAAAACTTCATATATAGAACAACAAACTAAATTAGGGTAAAAGATAATGGGTTAACTTTGAAGATTTTTTTGGTAACTTTTGAACGTGTTGAAGAAAAAAATGAGTACTAATTAAATGCAAATTTTGTAGTGGAAACTGGAAACCTTTTTTTTTAATTTTTAATTTTTTTTTTAAAATCACTTAAAATATATATTTTTATAAATACTCACCCACACAAACTAGATGTGTATATTGAAAACACATGCAATGCATGTATTTATTTAATAATTATTACTACAGAGCGAATACGTACGGGCGGTTGGGGGAATTATCTTGAATGGGCATCCATGTGGATGAATTATTGAACATCTATCGCTCTTGTCATTATTAATTTTGATATGCATAGTTCACTTCCTTTTTTTGTGTCTTTGTCTCAACCATATTTCAATAAATGTCATTAAACATGAGACATTAACGTTGTGTTTTGGAAAATTTCGAAATCTAGGAAGTAGGAAGGAGCAAAAGTTATCCGCCGTCGCCGACAACATTTTTCAACAAAATTGAAGCCAGCAGTGATGAAATAGAAAAGCAAATTTGAATTTTGGTGTAAATTACAGATAAAAGGATTTGTTTGATCCCCTCTATGCTCTAATAGAGTATTTTTGAAGTATCAATTTTGATATCAAAGATCTAATTTGAAATTAAAATTTTTGGGATGAACAGAGGAAATAAAATTAACAATTTTAGAAAGAAGAAAAAAGTATCATCTCGATGAAAAATTAATAACATTTTGCTACTGAATTTAGATTTTGATAAAATATATATTGATAAATTAACACTGTGTATTAGAATAACAAATCAGGTAGAATTCCATGTATAAAATCCAATAAATAAATAAAAGGTTAAATGTGTTGGGTGCTTGGATTAGAAGTTAGAAAAAGAAAAATTGAGTAAATAATATTGAATAGATTACAAATTTTGATGTTGGTAGTGGTACCTGGTCAGTATCTTCAAGATGATCGATCCAATCATGAATCATAAACTGAATCCAAGAAGCTGCAATCACATTGAATTGCTTTCCAGTGTCTTTGTATCTTCTTCGCGCTAGCAGCTTTGTTGCTACCACACTTGGATCCGGCTTCATTAACTGCATGCCACATTCATTCATACTCACAACTCATCATTATTAATGTATATGTAGTACAATTATTGTTTCTAATTATATAGAAAATTATAGGTTTTGTGTGTCAAATAATTTACTTGTCTATTATTACTTATTATTAGTTCTTCTTTTAACCTATGCTAGCTCCACTCGATGTGTTTATCTCCATCCTTTCTTTATAATAAATTAATAATGATAATATAAAACAAATTTTTTTGAGAATTTAAAATAATATTTTTTAAAAATATGTCAATTCTTTTTAAAATAATAATATTTATCTAATAATAAATAAAGTTGTATGTGTGTGAGATAAATTTGTTGTCTTGTCTCAATCAATATGATTATTAGAGAGTAGAGACTTCAAAAATAAATAATAAAAAAATAGTTATTAAAAAATGATATCAATATCAATATCATCTATCTTGAAATGAGAGAAGTCATGTATCAAATTGAAAATTCTGTCTTTTACGAAAGTTTCTTTTGGTGGAGCTAGACCTTGTTTTTCTGGTCAACAGGGAGAACATTTCTGCCAAAGAAAGAGCCTTGGGTGCCAGCAGCTTCATTGAAGGGATCATTGTATTCTCCATCAGAAGTTCTGAATGGAAAATCACAAGGATTGAATCTAACACCCTTTGGTGTTGTTCCAACGTTGAAGAGATTGTACTCTTGGTGAAGGTGCCTCCTAATTGCCAAATATAATAACCCTAATAACACTGGTAATCTGTGCCATTTAATCCCTAACTTGTCCGTACAGTGTATAATCTGTAAAACATACAATTAACCAACCAAATTAGAGAATACAATTAAATATGCATAATAAATATATATGTTACGTTGTTAGAGATCTTATTGTAGTAACAAAAATAATAATGATAGTAATAATAAGGGAGTTTGATTTGTGTGTAGTTACAATGAAGAGAAAAGAGTCTAAGATTGTCATCTTAGCAATTGCTTCATGAAAATCTTTATGGATGAATTGGTGTTTGAATCTTGTTGCTACAAGTTTAATTGGATGCATTACTATAGACCACATGCTTGAACTAACTTTAATTTGAATATGTATCTATCTCTGTGTATGAATGTATCTATATCTTTCATGAGAGCCTAACGTGACATGCGTATTTATAATCTCAAATCGCAAGGGTCTAAGAGATTTTTTTTTTTTTTGTTTTGCTTTTTCTTATCAACCTATACCTTGTCCCTATTATTATTGGGAAAATTTCATGTTTTTTAAGTGTTTTCCGTTCATGATTTTTACTAGAAGAGTTATGTTATTAGATAGTGACGATCTAAAATTATTTTATTTAATTTTATATTTATAATTTTATATATATAATATCTATAATTACACTCATTATTTAATATTATGCATTTATTTCAATAATTAATTAATATAAAGTAAAACTAAAATAAATAAATTATTACTACCTAAATATGAATATTAAATATTTTTCTTTTAGAAAATACGGTGGTTAATTTCATTAAATATTTGGAACAATAAATGCAATAAATATCTATACTACAATTCAATATCATCTATATTACTATATAATAATAATAATAATAATAATAATAATAATAATAATAATAATAAAAAGAGTAATGCTACCGAATCAATATTAAAGAACCAATTAAGAAATCAATGAATAGTGACTATTTAAAATTAAAAAAATTATCATCCACGTAATATAAAAATTATCATCCATAATTTATCATTGACTTCCATTGACTCTTAAATGAAGGTTCCCTATATATATTTTTCTTAATGAAAATATGAAGATGGGTATAAGACCAACATAATTTATTATGTTTGGATAAATAGTTAGTCAATAATATTTAAAAATAATAGCTAAAAATATAATGTTAAATAGCTTTGATTAAGGGCTAATAATTCATATTTAAAAGTAATAATTTACTAACTATTGAGGATATTAGGTTGGTGGAGCGATTACAAATATAAATTTAAATTTTTTTTGGTGTCTATATAAATTTAAATTTAAATTGCTGGTAATTGAGGTTTTTTTTTACGATCGATTAGAATATAAAAAGAGTTGTTATCTGATTTTCATTTCTAAAATATTATTTATTATGTACAATTTATAAAAAAAATATTGTTTCTAAAATTTAAACGCAACCAAGACCTTTCAGTTATAATAT
>JASCZI010121619.1:0-13988 GCA_036250425.1 Stylosanthes scabra | reverse complement strand
CCAACACATTAACCAAACGCATTAGGTACAACTTCTATCATCAATGGTACTAAGAAAATTAATGAAAACGGAAAAACTAAACCGATTAAACGAAAGAGGGACTTACTCCGAGTACAATGGCGGCGACGGAACACCGATCGGAGGTCGGAGGAGGGAGAAATCGAGGAGAGAGAGAGAGGGTTGCGGAGAGAGAGAGTGACTAGAGAGAGAGAGAGGTTTCGGTAAACGAAAGAGGGACTTACTCCGAGTAAACAGCGCGTTTTTTTTTATCGACGCCAACCCAAACGCTGCGTTTCAGTAAACAATATTACCGAAGGCGGGAATTTCAAACTTTGAATTATTATTTTTATCGACGGCTTGTAGACGGCCCGGCCGTCGATAATATTATCAACGGTTAAGCCGTCGGTAATATTCGGCTGACATATTTTTTCCCCGCTTTATTATCGACGGCTAAGCCGTCGACGAATATTATCGTCGGCTAAGCCGTCGATAATATTAACGACGTTTAAACTGCCCACGACGCCGGCGATGGCGACGGCGTAGCCGTCGATATTTACCGACGGCTAGGCCGTCGATTATATTAAACCGTCATGGCGCCAATTGGCGCCAAAATATCATCCTTTTTATCGACGGCCAACAGTCAGCCTGGCCGTCGGTAATCCGCGCATTATAAACGTGTATTATTTGGAGCATTTTATCGACGGTTGTATTATTATTATCGACGGCTGAGCCGTCGATAGGGCCCGTGACCATGAAGCCATCGATAATAACCGTCGGTACAGCAGGTCAGTGTTGTAGTGGATAACTCACTCTAGTGGATTACTACTTGATCCGATGCACTTATCGGATTGTTGTGAATCGTTTTAGTGAAAAGATTTGCCGCACCAGGTGGCCATGGGAAGTTTGTTGTGTGGGTGGTCATGGTACATATTGCAAATTTTGTATGATTGATCTGAAAATGTTATTAATTTATTGAAATTTTAATTGAATATGGGAATGATTTTATTCTATCGTTGTTATTGTTACTGTTTTTTTTAATGGTGGTCGTGATTTAGAGTGAAATAAATGGTGAGAGTTGAGCGGAAAAAAATTAAATGGAAAAGTTGAAGACAACTATGATTGAATCTGGATCATGAGATCTGGAAGTTAGATGTATGACATTTGAAGTTGGAGTTGAAGAAGGAGGTGATGGTAAAATAAAGGAAGAGGTGGAATGATAAACTCATTTCTGATGGTTTATTTTGTGCTATAAATAAGCAAATTATCAAACCAAACTCACTTAAATACTTGCAAATTGAGTGCATTCATGAATTATTTTTCCTAGGGCTTAAATTGTGAATACATGCATTTTTGGTCATATTTTGATATATATTTACTTACTTACTTAATTTCCATTCTATTGGATACCTTGATGTGATTGTTCAAGTGTTTCAGGGATAGATAGGTTAGAATTGGATCGGAAGTGGCCAAGGAAGGCAAAAGGAGCAAGAATGAGAAGAGGAAAAAGGGAGCTATAGTCATCGGATTGGAGCAAACTTGGACTCTTTGGAAAGAAGAATTCAATGCCTACAACTCTCATGAAGAACACTTCGTCCAATTCTAAGTGATTTTATGAGTAATTTGCGTCCAAATATCAGTGCTCATAATTCTCCTAATGCTGTCAATCTTAACCTCTTGTCACTAATTTGATCATAACTTGAGTTACAGAGATCCAAACAACTTGGTTCTAACCCCATTAGAAAGATAACATCCATAGCTTCGCAACGATGTATAGATGTTCTATATGCGTACGCACACACCACCGATGCGTATGCACATAAAGCTGGAGTGATGTGCAAGTCACATCTTCTGACCTGTGCGTATGCACGGGAATTGGGTGTGTACGCACAGGTGTGTGGACAGCAAGCAAAATGAAGGCCAAAAAGAGAATTTCAAGCCAAATGGAGGCTTATAAATAGGAGGGATGCTACCACATTTACTACACACCCTTTTGAGCCCCAGTTTTGGGGATCATGAGTCTTGAATAATTTTTTAGAGTTTTGGGGGGAACTCATGTTCTCCCATTTTCTCTCTTAGTTTAGGTTTTTAGGATTTCCATTAGTTTTTGTCCATTTCACTAGCCAAACATTTTACTATTTTTTTATTGTCTGTTTTATATACTGTTACTTGAATTGATTTTTGAATTATTTAATTTTACTGCTGTTATTCTATCCGTTTGTTTTCTGCTATTTTGCTATCATGTCTTACCGTTATGCTGCCTGTTTAATTTCCGCAACTATGATTTCCATCCGTAGCGAGTAGTGACCATAGTGACTCGGCTATGGGTTGAAATGTGCGGATGACCTTAGCTGTCGATCCCTAAGAGCAACAGATGGGAGGAACGGAGTTAATTTCGATGCTGTTAACGCTGCGCCCGTGCCAACAGCATGGGGACCTTAATGATACAGACTCAATTCGGTGCAAGTTGCACTACTGGTGAGTTCTTCCTGGTGACGCGGGATTTACTCGAGTTCTGTTGTAAGACCTAAGTCCCCCGCTGTTGTGTATGCCTAGGACATTTGGATAGGGGTTAACTCTGCCACCCTGTGGTGGTTAGTTTCCTTTAAGTGATAGTCCATCCAATCTGGGATTGGTAGTGATCATAGGGACGCACAGTATTTCAACCCATGGCCGGTCACTCTTTAATTCACTGCTGTTTTTAATATGTTTTCTTGCGCTCTGCTCTCAAACAAACAACTGCAACCCCAACTCTTTTCTCAACTAAACGCAAAAACACTATTTTCATTTCCTAGGGAGAACGACCCGAGTCCATACTCGGTATTTTAAATTGGTTGCACCCTGTGACACCTTTTTCTGTTGATGACCTCGCCGTCATTCTCATAGCTGGTTTGAATTCCTCTACAACGAAATCGTACTTTTAAATTAAGGAATTCCGAACCGGCCGCGAGAGCGGCTGCGAGCGGCTTGTCATGGAACCAGACAATAGGAAGGAAATTGGGGAAGAAAGGTTGGAGATAGAAACAAGGGTAATTTAGGAAATTTAGTTAGTTTTTTAATGGAGTCAACTAAAATTTTACATTTGGTTACTTTTGTCAACAAAACATTATCTTTCATGGGTAGAAAGTTATTTTCTTTTTTTCATGAGTAGTTTTGTCGGCGTTTGTAACTTTTATGGGTAGTAATGGTTGTTTTTCCTTTTACAAACATATCCTTTGTAATAATCTTCAAATTCATTTTTTTTAAATTTCTTCATTCAAATTCATCATCAAAATCAAACCCTTACACACCTTCTTTGTAAACCACATATATTGTTATATTATTATAGTTGAAATAAGTAATGAAAATTGTTCAATTAATATATAAATTATGTGGTGATTGATTTTATAAAATAATTCTTTGTATCATACATTTCTTAATTAAACTAATCTTTTCTATTATGTAATAAAACTTTTTATTAAATTTGCTTTTATAAAAGTTAATGGAAAATTAGTATGTTTAAAAAATACTAATAATTTTGTATTTATGAAATAAAAATAAAAAATTATTTCAAGGGGCCAATTTGATTTACATTCATTAATTTCAGGGGCTAAAATGAGTCGCGAGTGAAATTTCAGGGGCCTTTTTGAGTTATATACAATGATAACATAGCAGTGGCACGTGAACAAATAGTGTTGTGACACGTGGACAAATTATGCAGCAACGCGTAGCACTGTTGTCCATGTCAGCATGCCATGTGTCACTCACTGCCACTTTGTCATTCAATGCCACGTTGTCGAACCATCTTTTGACATGTGGCACTGGTTGTCCACATCAGCATCCCACGTATGCACGCCGCTAACGGAAAAGTATCCAGGGGCCAACTTGAGTCACAGATTGAAATTTCGGGGGCCAAATTGAGTAACTTGAAAATTCGGAGGCTAATTTGAGTTGCGGTTCAAATTTCGGGGGCCAATTTGAGTTTTATCTCCTTCTGGTTCTGGTTATAGTTCTTTTGGGTCTGAAAGAGTGTGTTTTTGTGGGGAAGGGAAGGGCATTTTTGTCCTAAATCTTTTAAATGGATTTTTTTTTGCCCAAATGAAACCTTTGTCACAAACTTCGCATAAAAAAAAAAGATTGTGACTTAACTGATTTTTAGCCCAAACCATTATGACCAAAATAGTAGTTTTCCCTAAAAAATAAAATAAAATAAACATACTAACAATATAGGTACAACAAAAAAAACTAGTGATATAATAGTTAGGATTGGGTGGAGAACACTTGATTATTTATTAAGAATTGATAATTGTTCTAAAAAGCTATAATTGGAGGATAACTACACCATCTCCCATTAATTCATTAAACCTATTTACCTTCGGCAAGCTCGCCTTCGAGATCCTACCCAACTTAGTTTGAGGACTAAACTAATTTCACTTTGACTTCCTAAAAATTTAACTTAGTTCAAAGGAAGTGAATTTACTGTATTACTATTGGTTTTAACTAAGTTCTGGTTTAACCACTAAACTTAGTTTTTGACCTAACCAAACTATCTTAAAATTTGGCTACCTTTTAACCTAAATATACTTTTGGCCCAACATTTTATTAGTTTTACACCTAGGCCCGGTGTTTTCCTAAATTACATTATTTATCCAAATCTTTTAACTATTAACAATTTAAACCCAAGGCATCAAACTTAACTAAATTACACTTTGGCCCCAAATCCCAAATTAAAAGTCTAACCCTAGGTTCCTTGGCCAATTCGGCCACCACTACTAATCCTCATCAAGATTCATGTTTTCCACGAACAAAATACATAATTAAACATAGATAAACATAATTAACTCATTCACAACATCAAAACCATAATCAATTTCATAACTTGAAACTTAGGAAAACATGAACATATAAGCACATAAAGCCTAAAACCTAACCCTTAACTCTTTTTATGATTCCAATGCCTCTAATCCACTTAGATAACTTCAAATCCACCTAAAGATAAAAAAGAACACATCTTGGTCACCACTTTGGGAGCCATGGCCGAAATGAGCAATGGAGGAGCAAGGTAAGGTTTTTCCTTGAGCTATGAACAGAGGGCTTGAGTTCTTGGACCTTGGGAGCACCTAGAGCTTGAATCCTTAACAAAAAAAAAATGCAAGGAAACCACTATGGACTCAAGGCCATGACACTGTCGCTGTTATACGAAGAGAGGAGGTGATGAGAGGAACAACTTTGGTGAAGGAAGTTTGTTGATTTGAGCGCCTGCTCGTCCAAGAACGAAGCTTGAATGTATATGTCAATGGTGGTTCTCTGGTTAAGTGAAGAAGAAGATGAATAATAGAGAAAGAGAGAGAAAATTTCGAAATTTAGGGGGGAGAGAGAGAAAAGGTGGAAACTTAAGTGCTAAGGCATTGAAAAGTGTGATGTGACATGAAGTTACCATAAATCGGGCATTATTTGATCACTTGTTTTTACTTTTCTTCCTCAAATAGCTTATAATCAGTGTAAATGACACTGAGTCTAGTGGATTCCTAGCCCAAGATTCCCTAGGAAGTAGGCCCGACTCCAAAGAGAGGTCCGGGATTCGGCTCGGGGCGAATCCCTAATCTGGGCGACTTTCCGTCGTCTGTTTCTAACAGAGTTTTATTTTTTCTGTCATATTCCTATTCTATCATCTAACATATCAATAACATATCCAACTTCAAGGTTCGAGCCGACCTCTAGGTTGTCAGGGCAAAGTTAGGCCAGTTGAGCCGGTTAAACCGCTTCCCAGTTAACCCAGTTCAAACCTGGTCAAACTTAGCCAACTGGTCAACCCTGGTCAACTTTGGTCAACCAAAGTCAAAGGTCAATTTTTTAAGCTCCGGCCCGTCACAGGAAGTCAAACGGCTATACACGAATTTCGTGAATTCGGACCACAAAAAATTCTGCAGGCCAATATATGAGCAATTACGAAGAAAATACTAAATAAATAGAAAAAGTACTGTTAGTAACGAGCATGGTGTTATAGTTGAAGCTGGGATACCTAAGACGTCACGAGCTATGAAAGAAAGAACCTTGTATTTTGAAACTTTCAATTTCCACCAAGATAATATACCTAACTTTTTTTTACCAAAGATATGTTGGGGGAAAGGCTCGAACCCGAGACCTCTACTTTGGGAAGGGGACAAATTCCATTTTAGCTACAACTCATTGGCATAATATACCTAACTTGCATGCATATATTTCATTGTTGTTGATTGTTAGAAGAAAATCAAGTCATAGAAAGTAAGGTTATAAGAAAATTGAGTGTTTTAACCCTAAACACCTGAGTGATTATAGTGTATACACTTCTTGTTAGGGTTTAAAAGCTCAATCAATGTTCTTAACGATATATCATCATGCAAGTTACCATTCTTTTGAACTTGCTTTGTTTATTGGAATAAGTTGAATCATGTATTGCTTTTACCATGTTCTTTACTCTCTCCTTGAAAACTTAATACACCTTGATCGGGATAACTATTCTTTTAGTCCCTAAGGTTTAGGGTCAAAATCAAATTGGTCACAAACTTTTTTTCTTGTCAAAATGGTCCCTAAGGTTTTTTTCATTTTTAAAATCGTCTTTTTGGACAAAATTACCCCTCCCTTTTAATATACATTATTCTTTTATACTTTTTTAATATACAAACACAAATGTAATTCAGATTCAAATCAACTTTCAAACCTTAAAAAAATGGAGGAAAAGAAGAAACATCTTTCGCTTCCTTCAACTATGTTAATCTGGAACCCAAATGTGGTAAGGAGTGGAAGGAGACATTGATTTTTTTTCTTTTTTTGATACTTCAATAGTTTTTCTCAGGTTACAAAGTTCAAATAGCTCAATCAAGCAACATCAAAATCAAAAAGAGAAACAAGACAAATAAAAAATCAAAGAAAGAAAAACTGCACTAATAAATCCCAAATAATCCACACCCGTGAGTTAGTGAAGCATCCCTTGCTTGGAGTTTCTATCCCCAGCATTGACACCCTGCATGAAGCAATCAGATTCTTTCCTTCTAATTTCCCATTCTTTATTCAATTTTAGCAAGTTGTGTATATCTCGGTACCTCATTCTTCAAACTCTCCACATCTAATACAGTCTCCCTATTTTTATTCCTCTTTCTCACTCCCTCTAACAATCCAAAATGCTAATCTTATTAAAAGTAAACAAACTCACAAATTAGGGGTTGCTGAAAGAGGAACAAAAAAAAAATTAAATGTTCAAAAATTAAATCCAAAAATCCTAATTCCCAATACAACACAACACAGTTAATCACCTTTCTCTCTCTCAAGTCTCAGCGTGCAAGAGCCAAGAGCCCAAGACTGCTCCGTGTCGTCGTCGTCCTCTGTGTGCCGACGTTGTCGTTGTGCCTCCTTCATGCTTGTGTCGCAGCGTTAATTATCGTTGCCATCCCACAGCTCTATGTGCAGTAGCATAGATATGCGCTTCTATAGTAAAAATCACTTCCCCAGATCTGTTTCTAGGCATAGTAGTTTGAAATCGGCGGAGAACAGAGGTGATGCAACAGAAGATAGATGATGTACAGAACATGATAACAGAACAGAGACGCAGAGAGGGACGCCAATGTAGGATGAAATGGAATGAGGAAGTGGATGCGTGGAGGTCGATGGTGGTGTGCGGTACTGCGGCACTGTGGCTCTTCGGCGGTGGTGAGCAGAGCAGAGTACTAAGCACCTACTCTCCCATGAACGTCTTCAAAGTTTTAACAAATTCGTTCAATCTTATATTGTAGTTGATTCCAAATCCATGTAACCCTTATTTTGATATAATCAAAATTCAAAAGCAAAGTTCTTCAAAGCTTGTAAAGCAGAAACCCCTAATCGTGCCAGGTTTTTGGGACTTTTTTAATTATAAAAAAAATTAATATAAGGGCAAAATGGTAAAAAGGATAATTTTGAGTACAAATGATACCTTAAGGACCATTTTGATAAGAAAAAAAGATTTGGGACCAATTTGATTTTAACCTCAAACCTTAGGGACTAAAAGAATAGTTATCCCCACCTTGATCACATGAGTAGGTAGATAGTTAGTAGTAAGTAGAGTTAGGTGATTCTCTCTTTGTATTTTCATTGAGTTTGCCTTGCCATGCTTATTTCCCTTCTATGGTCCCTTTATTTCATTCACTTTAGCATGAAGACATGTTTTTGTTTAAGTATGAGGAGGTTGATAAAGCATATCATACTTGTTGGTTTATTTTATGCTTAAATTGAAGGTTTTATCAACCTAAACTCACATAAATAGCTAGTGAATGAGCATCTTTGTGAATTCATTCCTAATTGTGCTTGAATTATAAAATGCATGTTTTTGAGCTATGAGCTTTCAATTTGATTTCACTTTCATGTAATTTGATGCCTTTGTTTAAGTGTTTGAAGGTTTAGGAAGCAAGGATGGCTTGGAAAGAGCATAGAGAGCTTGCATTTTGAAGAATTATGAAGAAAAGATGGAAAAGTGAAGCAAACAACAAGTTGCCCACCCAATTAGAGTTGCGTGGGCAACTCAAGAAAATCTTCTCTGCAAGTTACCTTGGCAACTTTTGTGAGATACTCATTGGAAGGATTAGAGTTAGTTTTAGTTTTTATGTTCTCTTTTAACTAGTGTCTCTCTCGGTTTTCTACTTCCTAATTTTCATTTTCTTTAGTTTTTATAGTTAGAATCTTGTTAGATTTACATTTGCTCTTACAATTTCTTCTAATTTACTCTTGTTATTGCCTTTTATTTCCTTTACTTTCAAGTTGTGGTACTCATACTCTACATTGTTTTACTTGTCTTTGGTCTAATACAATTTTTATGATTCTCATGTTATGATATCTTTTCTTTCATGTTCTTTATTATTATTGTTTATTTATAGCTTTGGGTAATTCCAGATTTATATTTCCTTGCAATTTTATGATGTTTATCTTTTATACCCACCAAGTATTCGATATTTTACTTAGCTTAATTTTAGAACAAATTTTCATTCCTTGGTTATGGATTGATTGTTGTAGTGCATTTGAGTCACCTTAGCTTATGACCAAGGTCCCATTGATATTACATTTAATTTGATTCCTTGCTTGATTGCTAACATTTCTTTACTTAATTGCTAAATTTATTTCTTGTTATTCTCATTTATGTAAGACCATGTCTTTCTGTTTTTCTATTTCTGACAGAAACATATGACTGCCTATGTTTTTATGGTTGCTTGATGACTATAGCGTGATTAGGGGATGTGATTACCGTAATTATGTTTGTTATGTGATTTGGATTTGATATTTATCTATTTTGGTAATTGTATGTTTTTAGCGACGATACGCTTTTTAGTGGTGGTTTAATCGCTTTGACCGTATTTAAAATAAACAGAAGATATTGGAGAAAATATTAGTTCAAGGGTGGCGAAATTCTTAGTGTGAATTTCGAACCGTTTTAGCAATGATTACGGCGGAATTATAGAATTTTAAGATTTCATTAGGAATGCGAATAATCCTTAACTGTCTCACTAATCTTGAAGCGAAAATGTCTAAGACGCTCCTTGAAAAACCTATAAAATTCTTTTTACTTTTCTCTCTCTTACTTTTTCACCTTTTCTTACACATTTTTCACTAAAGTCTTTTCTCATTGGTTACATGCCCTCTACTTCTACAAAAGCTATTTCTCTCTTTTCAACATATTTCTTTATTCATAAAATAATCCCATTTTACATCATATATTTATTTATCCTTTTTTTTTATTCTTACACCACCAAAATTAATCATTTTTCCTTACAAAAATAAATAAAAAATGAGATGAAACTAACCCCACATCCCTCTTCATGGTCCGTAGCTTCTCCCTCTCTTTTACCCTCTTCATTCATTTTATTCATATCTATAAATACAACAACAGTTAACCCCACTTCACTTTTTACCATTCTTACAAACACTTACCAAAAACTACAACAAAAACTCACTCACCTTTCTCTCATTCAACCGTACCCTCTCTTTCCTTACTCTCATTTTATTTCAGATTTCACATCATCAAAAACACCAAAAACACATTCTTTCTCTTACTTACCAAGATCAAACACCATTTTTTCTATGAGTTTTCTTTTGAACACCAAGAACATGAAGAATACCAAACCAAAAACACCACCACTACCACCACCGAAATCATCACCTTAATCTCCTCATCATCACCATTATCTCAGAATCATCAACACCAAACTCCTACACTCTCTTTCTCTCTTATCCGAAGCCACCACTACCATTCTTCAAGGATTCTTCATCAACATCAAGCTCATTCCTTCTCCTCTCTTGACCGTAGCATCAACATCATCATTCTTACCTTCATTTTCTTATTTTGTGAAGGTAAATGCAAGACCAATCTTGCTTATGATCCTTAAGAACCCACACTCACCTTGTATTGTTTTGTAATATTTGTTTATTGATCAATCCTAGTAGACCCTAGCTCAACTGAGGCACCAAGGAGCAGTTTTGGTACATTTTGGTTGATTTCAAGTGATCTTTAAGAAGGTAAAGGGGTTAGGGTCATTAGAGAGTCTTACTTGTGATTTTATTAAAAAATAATGGTTCATATGATAAAAGGTTTGGTAAAGTCTAAAACTTGAAGCTTGCATGTTGGTTTTAATGCTTGAAAAATGATAATCTATGGTTGCATGTTTGGTTGATCATATGATGATGGATTGTATGTTGGTGATTGTATTATTTGAGTGAAAATTTATATGAAGATGGCATATAAATGCTTGTTGGCCGAATTGGCTTTATATTGATGCTTTGAAGTTTTGATGATCAACTTGGATATGTTGTGATTTAGCTTGGCCGAGGGTTTAAAATAAATTTGGGCAAAGAATAATTAAAATGTGAATTATAAAAAGTTAACAAATCATGGTTTTCTTTTATTAAATAAAGTATTTAAGTAATAAGTGTTATTTTCAATAAAAAAAAGGGTAAAATGATAAATTTATATATTTTATTATAACTTCATATTTTCAGAGCTTAAATATTTATATTTGATGTTGTTTTATTCTTGAAATTGAAAAGAAATAAGTTTTGAGGTGGTTAAAAGTGTTTTTCTTAACTATAAGTAAAAAGGGCAATTAGTCATTTAATAAATTATATTTTCGAAACTATTTTTGTAGTAATATTATAGGTGTATTATGAGTCTGTTTTTATACTTAAAGATATTGATAGGTGAAATTATTTTATTAAACTACTTAAAGACTAGTATTTTCGAAAACATACAACTACAAGAAATGGTACCATCGTCATTTCAACTATTCCTTTTCCTCAACTGTTTTTACAGTAGCTAGATATGTGTTAGGAGTAAAATGAAACTGGTTTGTGTAAAAAATGTTTTAAGAAGAATTATTTATGCGTGTTTTTCGTATAATAGTGTATTTTGGGTTTTAAAGAAAATAGAAGCAAGGGCAAAAGGGTAATTTCGAGTCATCTATTTTCAAAACTATTTTTATGGTCATATTATATATGTATTATAAGTATAATAAAGTTGGAGTTAGTCAAAGTTGGCTTCTATAAAATTATTTCAATATATAAATCGTATTATGGGTATTTTCGGAAATTAAAGGAGGTAAAGGTGTAAATAAATTAGATATTTCAGTTCTGGAAAATTATAAGTTAAATTATACTTTCATAATATAAAAGATGACATTGAAAATTATTTTATAATAATTATGAAGTAATATCGGTTATAAAATTTTTTAATATAAACTAAGGATAAGATAGTGATTTCCTAAACTATAAGAAATAGAAAAATTATAGGGAGCAATTGCAAGGGAGCCAATTAGAGAGCCCATACCTTATGATGTTGGGTCAGTTATTTGAGTTTTTATGGGCTTCCACATAATGAGCCTTTATTTGCTCCCTATGGGCTACATTATGTGGGTTCCCTAGCATCACTCAAAGAAATAATATATTTTGCATAAAGTATATTTATATTATTTAATTTAATATGAGATATGATTTTGGAAAATTGAAAGAAGATCTTTTACTTACAAAGGTATGTTATTTATTAAAGTATTAAGTTTAGGGATAAAATCTATAAAGTATACATTAATTATAATACTATAGTACTTTGATAAAAACTATTTGTATCTTTACATTATAAGGATTTTGGAGCTTTTGCATAAAAGATTAAATAATGGTAAAGTCCTAAATTTGAAAGAATAAACCTAGATGTGACAGTTGGGCCGGTTTGGCTTGGTCGACTCGGTATGGGACGAGTGAGATCAAACCGGGTTCCTTTCTTGGAGACGTGTTCGGTATAAAGCCAGTCTTATTCTCTTGAATAGGGGTGGCAGTTGCAATCCTATCTGCGGGTATCCAATCCGATCCAACCCGGTCGGGTAGGGTTGCTGTAACACCCTACTTTTCTATAACTGGCCTATGTACTAACTCCACTTGCTACTATAGCAGTGTTTGCTATTAATAGTGAGTTCTCGAGATTAACAGTAGCCCTTCGATTGTTAACAAAAGCCCTTCTAATCGTTTTAGTGATTTATTACCTAATTAGGAGAATTGGGCCGGTGAAATAAAAAGGGCGGAAGGTTAATTTGCGGTTTGCTCGAGAGAAAGTGTAAGATTTCGTTTTTAACAGAAAATAAATTCTACAGAATTTACGGAGAAACATTTCAAAAGTTGGCAGAAGAAAAGTTTGCTTATTTGACAAGGTGAATCATAAGCAAAAATAAAAAATTTCGCGGTTACGAGTTTTTCGCGAACCTTTTGAAATTACCAAAATGCCCCTGGTGGCCCGGTTTTCGGAATTTTTCGAAACTGGTCTCTATGGAACGCATTTTTATCATAGTTAACACTATGAATAAGAAAATGTACCATGTTGATGATTTACATGGTTTATTTTAACCGTTTTAAAAGATCGTTTTATCGTTGCGATAAAAGCCGGTTAGATCGGTTTGGTCGGAAACGATCGGTTTTCGATGAAATTCTCATTCGATCATCATCAAATTTTTACCTAAGCTTGGATACGCATATTTAAACCATATAGTGTCTTGAAATTGATGAAATTACTTGATTTCAAAAATTATTTTATTTATTGAACCGGAAGCGGTTTAGTTGAATTTACTTAGTAATTATTTTCTTTTAACCATTTGAGTAAAGGAAAAGGGTAAATTCATAAATATTTTTTTGATATTTCTGAAGTATGGCCGGTTCTTAGCCCTTGAGTGTCATCATTGCCTTTGTCTTCATTCAATTAACCATGTGTTAATTTGGTTAAGAATTATCCAAACATAACCATTTTTACAAAAATCAAAAACCAAAGCAATTATCCCTTACTTCATTCCTTTATGCCACGGCATATTCTTATCCATTTACCCTCATTATAACTTCAGAAAATACACATAACCATGTGATGAAATTGTTTGGCCTCATCCAAAATACTATGAAGCTAAAAATCAACAACAATTTTCCAAATTGCCCTTAATGATATATGACTATATTGGCCTAAATTCACCAAGTTATTGCTTCATTTTTTTACCATTCAAGCCTTGACACTTCATCATTTTCGGACCCTACTATACCCTTACAAGATTCAATTAATCATGTGTTGAATTAGTTGATCTCATCCAAACATTTTATGAAGCTAAAAATCCACAAAGTTGCCCATTTTGCCCTTAATGAAACTGGTTGCTTTTAACCAAGTTCCAATGAGTTTTTAACTTCAGTTTTTGCTAATTCTCATACACAAACTCAAGTGTTCATAACCTTCAAGCTTCAGCCAAGCACAATCGTAGCCTTCATAGCCAACTCCAAGAAGATTCAAGCTTGATTAAAGGTCTAAAATCACTTCTAAGCTTTCAATTCTTCTTCAACTTCTTCATCCCTTAAGATTAGTATTTTAATTTCTTCATTTATATTCTTCCAAGATCTGGAATTTCAGACTTGATTTCTTAAATGATCTCTTGTTCTTATTTCTCAAAATTACTTCATGAAAACCAAGCTTATTCAAAGTTGTTTTTACTTCTAAACTC
>JASCZI010121614.1:4466-17598 GCA_036250425.1 Stylosanthes scabra | reverse complement strand
GCATAGGAAAGGAATTCTAGTATTCTTGAATGAGTATTATATATATATATATATATATATATATATATATAAAATTATGTTATATATACATATATTTTGACCAATCAAATTTAATTAAATTCGTTTGACGAATTTAATAAAATCACTGACATTAATTAAAAAATAAGATATATAACAAAAAAGCACATAAAAGAGAAAGACTTTATTAATAAATTGATAAAATTATTTATAAATCTAACATTTTTCGTGTATATATATTCTATTTCTTTTCTTTCTTATCCTTGTTGTCACTTATTCTGATGATATTGTTAAAAGAAGTTCCACCAACCTCTGATTTGTCAATGCCCAATAATACTTTAGCAAAGCATCTTGTCTTGTTACACTTATTCTAACATGGGATTTTCTATTGAAACAAAATAATTGTCACTTTGTGATTAATTAAATTCTTTATTCGTATACCAAGCACTACACAAATGTATTATTAACTTTTCTAATATTCTTTATTATCATCATTAATACATATTGACATTTTATTAATTGATAAGATCATATGTATGCAATTCACCACAAATATAAGCTCTTATTTAAAATAATATTTTCTTTATTTAAAATAATATTTTGTTGATTATAATGTACATAACACTCTAAAATAGTAAAATCATGAGTAAAATTCAATTTGATTGTCAAAATTTGAATTGCAACTCAAAATAGTCCCTAAAATTTATAATTATTCAATTTGATTCTGAAATTTAAAATTATAATTTATATTGACTCAAACTCCATTTTCATTAATTGCATGCTGACATAGATTGTTAAGTTACACGGTAATGGTAAATTATTATGACCTGGGTGCAACGAAATAATGTCCAAAAGAGTTTTGTTGTATTTTTTATTAAATTTTTTTGTCAATATGTGTGAGTGAGGGGCTTAATTATTGTCTACTATGTCATACAACGTCGTTTTGTCATGTTTGACTGTCAAGATCACAAATCAACGTCTTTTAGAATGAATTACCATGTTACTTAACTATCTACGTGAGCTCTCTGTTAACGAAAATGGGGGTTCGAAACCAATGTGAATTACAATTCCAAATTTTAGGGTTAAATTGAGTAATTATAAATTTCAAAAATTATTTTGAGTCATAATTCAAATTTCGAAGGCTAAATTAAGTTTCGGCTAGTAAAATCAAATTAAAAAGATTATCTTCTAATATTGAATAGATGATATATTAGTCAACAAAAAATGATATATTATTCCATGATTAGTCTACACAAGAAAGGGAACAAGAGTGATAAGTATTAATGTGGACGATTTTTTTTTTTTAATTAATGTGGACGTTTGAGACAGAGTTTTACATTTGTATGGTATTTAAGATGGTTATCATTTGATTTCGTGTTGGAGTTAAACAGTGCTCAAGATCGAATTCATTCATAGTTCTAGTTGATTCAAAATCGAACATATTCTTGTTCATAATCATGTGGACAGTAAGGAAAACTTAAATAAATAAATAAATAAAATGAAATAGAGACAATGCTCTTTTCTTTCCTTTTCTTTTTTTGTCATTAAGAGACAATGCTTACGTGGCCACTTTCTTTTGTGGGCTCATATATGAGTTCTCATAGTAACTAACAATTGGTAAAAAGCTTTGAAATCAATGTAGCAATGAGCCCCACTTTTGGTCTGGATATGCCTTTATAATTCTATGAAAGAATATTCACAAACTAATTGCATCTTAGGTTATAATTCTGTAGGGTTCCATTCACAGCTAAGACTGAAAATATGGTTTGATGGTGGAATCGATGGCTCTTACATTGACAAGTGCATCAAATCGTTTAAGTAATATCATGATGAATGAATATCGTTCCCACAAGGATTAATGGACTAAGCAAGCAAAATTTAATTGAAACTTCTAATTAGACTAACAACTTTCAGAGATTTCAAGTTAAAAACCAAAATTGCATATTGAGAATACTTTAAACTATGAACAACGTGAAAACTTGTGAAAATTTAGATGAATGAATAATATTAAGGCTCAAAGATACTTCAATTCTAAAGAGAAATATATGTTAAGTTTTACCTTGATTCATGCAAAGTTAAGAATATATCAACCATCAATCATTAAATCTTAATTCCTTAGTGATTCAATTTCTCTTATCCTAATAAACTATCAATTTCTTGATCAATCAATTAGTAATAAGAGATTAAGCACAATTTTGATTTAAATCACACAATTTTCTAGTTATTCCTGAATTTAATTAAATGTTACAGTATTCAAATCATTTAATATACTAGAGAATTATGAGAAGAGGTTTCAAACTAATCCTGGTTGGATTGGGTTTCTCTCCTAGTGAGACCCAAACCCAATAGTTTTAGGGTGTCTCGCACCATTTGCACACACACATTAGATTATTGAGGGTTTCTTTGAGAGGGAGGAACATCCAAAGGAGAAAGAAGAGAAAGTCATTTTCGTTTTTTCTTTGAAAGCAACATTTTCAATATGTGTTTTCGGATTGGCTTGAGATTTGATCTGCATGTTCACCTCATCGGGTTCTTCATTTTGAACGATGGAGATTTTGATTGAAGCTCTATGGAGAGAGAAATTCAGCTCAAACACTAGCCCATGTTTTGGGTATTTTTATATTCTTTATTCTCATTTTGTAACTCTTGTTGCTTTTGTATTTTGGCTGGTTGTATGCACAAGTTGTGCCATATTTTGTGACTCTCTTGTACCTCATATTTGATTATAGTGGATCTATTTCATTGGTCTGGATGACCCATTGCTTTTACTTCTTACATTGAGGAGGTTTTCCACGCTAAAAATCTTAGTGTGTACTTGTTGATTTAGTTGATTTATTTGCCTGTTATTGTTGCTGCCATAGGGTGTTAGTGTTACTTACATCAATATTATTCTTGTGTTGGATATTTGTGCCGTTTCCGCTGCCGGGTTTATCAATCCTAATATTAACTTTTCAAGAGAATAAAAGAATCCAAAACAGGATTAGGATATTTTCCAATACTTCTAACCATTAATATGAAGAACAAAACTAATTTTTAATTGGATAACAATGCATATATCAAGATAAAAGAACAAACAAACTTCATCCATGGAAGTTAAAGCAGAGCTCTTCACCCTAATATAAAAAAGGTTTAGCTATTCGTGTTCAAAAACCAGAAACATAGATTCAAAAAGAAAAATAAAATCTAACGTGTCGAGAAGTGAAGCTTCACATATTTTTTATATCTAATCCTAAACCTAATTTCTTAACTCAAACTAAACCTGATCAAATTCAAATTAAAATTCTATCTATTTTACTCCTAATCGGATAACAATAATTCCTCTTGACTAATAAGCAGGATTACAAAATTCGTCCTATCAATAACTAGATAACTTTTGGCTTTTTCACTTGGCATCAAACTCTGGGCTTGGTGTTGGACTTCATGATTTCTTTCTTCTTATTGGAAAATGCTTATGCTTATTTGAAAGCCATGCCACTTAACTTTGGAAGTGGCCATTGGGCGCCTCTTGCTTGTATTCCTCGAAGGCACTAAATGTCTAAACATGGGCGATGGACACCCTCCATAATAAGCCATGGCGCCACGCCCTAGATGCCCATCATTGTGAGGAAGCCACGATGTTAGGCGCTTGGATTTGAGTGTTGGACGCCCTTCTTTACCTCAACAGCCATGGCGTTGGGCGCTTGTTTTGGGCGTTGGACGCCCTCCATTGTTTAAAAGCCACAACACTAGACTTCAGCTCTGGCGTTGAGCAGTTACTTCAATTTGTAGCACTAGACACCCCTCCTGGGCCTTAAACGCAATGCCAACCATGGATATATGCATATCATTTTGTAGCTATGGATGTTAGCTTTTTAATGCCATTAGAATTGCCTCATTTAGACCTCTGTATCTCGAGTTATCATTAATTTAGTAAGAAGAGGTCAGGATTGACAACATGCTTTATGTTTTAAGATTTCTTGAGGAGCAAAGTTTCTGAAAAACATGTAATTTCTAATACAACTTCCAAACGACTATTAACTTGAGAAAACTTTAGTTAGTATAAGAAAATGATATTGTTCTAATTAAACATTGATACTAACTTTTGTTTCTTGATAGACACATACAGCACATCATAATACATCTTCTTCTTTTTCATATAAAAAGAAAAAATTTTCGGAGCTAAAGCTTTAAACAAAATCACGTCCCCATAGTGCTTTTCTTATGCATCTAACAAGAACCATATTTCCATCTTCATAATAAAATCAATCATAATGGGATCAAAATACACTACTAAAGGAAGAAGGGTTATTTTTAGATCCAGATCTGGATTGCACCTAAGGAAAGAGAAAAAGGGAAGGAAGACAATAGGGAAGAAAAAAAGGAAGGAAGAAAGGGGGTAAAGGAAAGGAGACTAAAAAAAAGGGAAGCATGGAACGGAGACAAAAGGAGGGGGTGGGGAGAGGAGGGCCACCGCGCCTAGGAGGATGAACGGCGATAGCCCTCCGGCGCCCTCCGTGAAGCTTCTATTTTGGAAGAGAGAGAAGATGAGATGAAGTTTTTGTGTTTCGAAGAGAGAGGTGTGAGCTCACCAACTACACTTGTTAATGGATAGTAACATTATGATGGTTACCGCAAGGAAAGAATTGGTGACCAAAAGTGATTGTTTCGCAGTGGGTCAGAATTATATGGACTCAAAAAGTAAAGATCCAACTGTGATGGGGTTCCTCCATTGATGGGATGTTTTACAGATTTTTAACCAATTTGATTTTAAAGAAGAAACCTGTGTTTTGATCCGTTCAAATGGTCTGGGAGCAGAATCCAACTCCTCAAAAAAGGGAGTCTCGTTTACAAACCAAAGTTATGTTAAAGTTTAGAGACAGACATCGAACATTAATGCAAAAGATGACTTAAATCCAGAGTAATACTTGGATCATAAAAAGAACCTTTCTCAGAATTTCGAAAGGGTGATAAGTTAAGAAAACTTGATGAACAATCCTCCACAGAAGTTCGAAGAATCGTTTTACAAGAGTAAATGTAAAGTGCTTAAAATGTAAATGACTACAAAGTAAATGATTTGTAATTGTAAAATGCAAATGAAAATAAAGGATGGAAGGAAATCCTACAAAGAAAATGACTTGAACACAATTAGGAAGTCTCTAGGATGTGAGAATGTTGAAGTATATCTCTGTTTGTAAGATTCTAACCCTGGTCTTGACTGCAACCCTTCTTATTTATAGGCTTCAATATCCAATCCCCTTTCGACACATGGCACCCGAACTTTGCAACTGCTCCTCCTGAAAGAAACTTCCCAACAACTCTTTTCTTTCCAATCTTCTGTTGTCTCGATCTGAGTGCGTTCCGATTTGATCATCTCTATTTCAACACTTAGATGAATTCACAAATTCTTGCATAACAACATCGACTTACTTCTCCTTCGACGGTGACCCATGTACTCTATTCCGATTTGAATATGACCTTCGACCCAAAATTTACACTTTTTCAGCTAACAAATGCCCCCTCAAGATTAATCAAGTATATTTTGCTTGTCGATATTGTCATAGATATCGGCCGAAAACACCTCGAAGCGATGATTGGTTATTAATATTTATTATCATTATTATTAGTATATATTATTATTATTATTATTATTATTATTATTATTATTATTATTATTATTATTATTATATTATTTACTTTACTCTTTTTTATTATTATTTTAAACTTCAAATTAGACTTTGAAATATTAATTTGAATTCAGGCCAAGGTGCCTTCGTCAATATGCTAGGCCTCCCTCTTCATGTCTCTGAAAACCCGTGAGCTTTATCTAGAAGACTGGAGTCTTTTCGCCTTCTGGTTAATCATCTTCTCTTTGCTATAAATACAAAAGGAACAGTAACCATTCCTCTTTTTCCAACACTCTCTCTCTATCATCATCATAGCAAGTTTGCATTGCGTTCTCCATTTATCCCTGTTCATCATACTTCCGGCGGAGTCCATCCGAATTCTGTATTCATCATCTGCAAGTATCCCTACATTTGACAATTTAAGGTAAATCTTTTTCGTTGTCTCTCTACATTGTTGCATTTGACTTTATGAATGACGAATTAACAAATGTGAACAGTTCATCTTTGCATTCATTTTGGATTCGCTTGGACTTCATTGGATTTCTGGAAAATACTATTCTGCAGATCATTAACTAGTCTCAATTATAAAACTAGATTGAACACAGAATTGGCAACCCTAACTAGTTTTCTTTTGTCTTTGCTTTTGTTTTTCTCAGCCATGTCTACGACAACGAAGCAAACGTCATCTTCTCTAAAGAAGAGTACTGCCGCAGATACCTCTAAACCTCAACCAGTCTTAATAGTGATCAAGAGAGAAACAGACACGGTGGTGTCAGAACCTAAGGATATCGAGAAAAATGACAGTGTTCTGATCCCCTTCGGCCTCGAAGGTAAGACCCATTGTTTTCTGGGTCCGTTGATGTCACCTGAAGAAGGAACAAAGGTGAAAGATTTCTTCCGTTCTGACGAACCTCGAGAACTCCTGATCAATCAAGATATTCATGTACATGCCTTCATCAAAGGCAAATCTTTCTATAATGACCCTAAAATTTACTTGAAGAACAAGCACTGTTTAAGGAGTGGTTCGATCAGATCGCTCCAAGTAAGATCGACATCTGGAAATCCCACGGGATTTATGAATTGATGAAGTTGTCTGCGAAAGGGATCAAGGTTCATCATTGAATGATTGGTGCTATGGCTTTCTTCTGGAGCACCACCACCAACTATCTTCACCTTCCCTGCAAAATGGTTGGGCCGATCCTTTACGAGGTTGTGGTAATCACAGGTTTGCAACTGACCGGAGAGGTCATCACCTTTGGGTCGAAGCCTGCTGATGCGTATGCATCTTAGGTTGTTTTTAGTCTCAATTTCTCTTTATTATTATGCTATTCTTTGTGAATTGAGGTTATTAATTGATCAATCAAACAAACTTGATGTTCTTTGAGTTGTGTTTGTGTTTTAGAGAAATTCACTAAGAGTTTTAGGTGATTGAAGACCATTTAAAGAGAGATTGAAGCAAAAAAGATGAAGAAAAGACAGAACCCACACATAATACGTGGGGCACTCACGTTATACGTGAGAAATTCAACATTTTGGACAGAGAGCCCACGTTATACATGAGCTTTCCACATTATACGTGAGTAATTCAACATTTTTGACAGAGAGCCCACATTATATGTGAGCTCTCCACGTTATTCGTGAGTAATGAAATATTTTGGACAGAGAGCCCACGTTATACGTGAGCTCTCCATGTCATACGTGAGCAACAAACTTTCAAAGGCAATTTTTGGGCAGTAACCCCACGTTATACGTGGGAGCTACACGTATAACGTGGGGGAAAAAATCAACTTCCAGTAATCTACCAATTCCAATTTAAATCCAAGATCTTTTGGGCATCAATTCCATTCACTAATCAAGGGTATAATTGGAAGAATCATGAGAAGATTGACTGAAGATTGAGAGAAGATTGATAAGCTTTGTTAAAATAGAAGATAAGATTAAGATAAGATAGATTAGATTTAGATTTGATTGATAGCTGATTTTTAGGAATTAAGCTAGTTATATAAGGAGAAAACTAACCACTAGGGTTAGCATCTCATACCTCAGATCTGAGATCTCATTTCTACTCCATAGTTTTACTTTCAATTATGAATTTCTAAACTACTCCATTATTAAGGGCGAAGAGTTCTGTTCACCCAACAATGAGGTAGTCACTATGTACATTCGTTTATTAATTCATTGAGGTATTTTCAGTTATCTTCTATACATGATTTAATTTTCTGTTCTTCATCTCAATAGTTTAGAATCACTGAGAGGTATTCTTAACTTGTCTAGGGCTAGATTAATTAGATTGAGAGATCTATTAGTTTATGCTAGCTGGAAATTGAATCACATGATCAATTAGGTCTAGCTAGAGATAGTCAAGCTAATTGTTATGCAACTAATAATTCTGTGAGTTAAAATTGGATTAGAACTAGTTGGGATAGAGTGACATTTAATGCGATCTAGGATCACTTTTGAGACTCATAAGGATTTGAATCAGATTTAGATCTTCACCTATTTATTTGATTAATTGACTAAGAGATTAGCTTTTGATTAGGTAAATAGAAACTAAGTTACTAAGAGATTAGGGCTTGGTTAAACTAGATTCGTTGTGCTTGATAACTGAAACCCTAGAATTGGTATTCGAATATATGCATTGGCCCTCAAGGGAGAAACATCTCCGGATCTCTTAACAGCTCTCTCATCATCATTTACACACAAGTAATATTCTGTTTTCATTCTTAGTTGATTTTTGAAATTCCTGCTTACTAAATACTTCCTGTTTTTCATTCGATCTGATTAGAAGAATTAATTAGTAGTGATTGCTTAGTCCTTTAATCCTCGAAGGATCGATACCCACTTCACCGTGGTATATTACTTGATACGATTCGGTATACTTGCCGAGATCTAGGGTTTGTAAACACCGCATCACCTACAAAGGAATATAACCTCGATTTCCAGAAATCTACCTATGGGGAATTCGTCTCAAACAACATGGGACAGCAAGGTACGGACGTGACGGAAATGAACACGTGACTCTCCTATGTTTTTGGCTCAACGTGGTTATCTTTTGTTTGCGAAGTTTAACTATAGTTAGGGCTTATGTACCCCTCGCCTCGCTGCTTCACGAGAGTCTTCAAAAGGGGGAAAACAAATCTTCCTTGCTAAATTGCTTCTGAGCAATCTTTATCATGAAATGGCAGAAATCGTTGACACATTTCGATCTGGTCGGCCTTTCATCGTCAGAGGCCCCATGTGGCTAGCTCAGCTATGGTTGAACGCCATCTTTGAGAAATATATGGAGGTTGACGGCACGCCTTGAGTAGGGACTATCGAGGGCGTACGCCTTTCGGGTCTTCGCCCAATCTTTACGATACACAATACGCAAAGTGGCAATTTCTAGTCTGTCTTTAGAAAGTTCTTGCAGGCCAAGCAAATGGAAAGTGAGGATCGATTTCATGTCCTTTGCGGAAAGGCATCGTAAAACGAAATAGTTTCGAACTATCCGATTCGATGTTAAACATGAAAATGAGCAAACACAACGCTTGAATTTACTTGTGCACAAATATTGCCCGTTGGGTGATGCCCGAAATCCTTACGGAATTTCAGACTTACACCGGCAAGTGCATCGGATCGTATCAAGTAATAAAAGTGCGTAGAGTATCGTCCCACGAGGATTAATGGATCAAGGAATAACATTTAATTAAATTCTTTAATTAGACGATTAATAATAAAAGAGGTTATGATGGATCTGAGATAAACAGACTTAAACTGAGACTTAAAATTACCAACCTAACATGCAAAAATTCCATAATTGAATTTAAAATCCTAAACAACAACTATAATTAACTCGCTAACCTAATATGCAAGGAATCATTAAACTTGGCAACAAAAAGTAACGAGAATCACAAAATAGAGAACTAATCATGCAAATTCAAGAACTCACTAACCAAATTTCAAGAGTTGAACAACATGCAGCAAGCAGAATCAGTCAGGAAGCAAGCAAATCACAATTATGATAGAAATTCAATAGACCAAAGAGATCAAGGAATCAGAAATTTTTCTAGCAATTATCCTAATTCAATTTCACTTTTCTTCTAACCAAAGCAATCACAATTCATAGAATCCTAATTTAATTAAACCATAATCTCTCAGTGATTTAGTTTCCTTTAATTTAATCAATTATCAATCTCTTGAATCACTAATTAAACAAAGGGATAAGATCAAATTTCCAGATTCAATTTCACAAAACCCTAATTTTCTATCTCTAGATAAATAAGGATTAGGTGATCAACAGATTCAATCTCACATTCAAGTTTAAGAATTTCTCAATTACTTAAACTCAGACAACTAAGAACAAGATTACCTCTCAATAAACTTGATCTTTAATAATGAAGCACGTATGAATCTGATGAATGAAAACGTGACTTGCAGTAGAAGAAAGAATGAAGCTTGAATTATTCAAATATGCGTGGATGAAACAGAGCTCTTCATCCTTAATCACAGAGTATTTAGTTACGCATCATCATGGCAAACATAAAAAATCTATGGAAGTTCATAAACCTAATGGTTACTGAGCAAGAGACTCAAAACGTGAAGAACAGAGAAGAAAAATAGATCTAAAAATTACTAACTAAAAGTGTTGAAATCCTAATTTTCTAAACTATTTATAACCTAAAATTAACCTAAAGAATTACAAATATTCTGTCAGTTGATCACTAATTTTGGGCCAACAGGGCCTTGGGCTTGAGTGAGAGGAATAGTACTTTGAAAACTTGGATTCTGGTTTTCCCTTGGAGGGCCACGTTTGGGCCACACCTAGCGTTCCAATAATCTTCTATGGTGTTGTATCAGTCGACCCTAAAATCTTCTATGGGCATATCATTCTGTCGCAAAATCCGCATAGTACTCAGGTTTATTTCTAGAGGTAATACTGCAACATGCCCATATACTAACTTATATGGTGTTGTATCAGTCGACCCTCTTAGCGAATTTCGATATGCCCACAACACTTGGCTCAGAGTATCATGCCAATTCTGCGGTTTACTCCCGATGTGTTTTTTTTATTAAACTTATGAGAATTTCATTTGCTGCCTCAACTTGGCCATTAGCTTGTGCATAATAAGGCATTGAGGTCACCATTGTGATGTTTCGAGATTGGGCAAAGGCGACCACCCTCTTTCCAACAAACATCTTTCCTTGGTCCGTACTCAATGATTGTGGGATCCCAAATCGTGAATAATATTTTCCTCAATGAAATCAATTATTTCATTCTGTGTCACATCTACTAATGGTATGGCTTATACCCATTTTATAAAATAATCGATGGCTACGAGAATGAATTTATGGCCCTTCGTGGAGGGTGGATAAATCATTCCAATTAGATCAAGGGCCCAACCTTGAAAGGGCCAAGGTTTGATTATAGAATGTAATTCGGATGACAATCCTTTATCATAGAAGGTTTGAAAACACCATGTTTTTGACACTCTTGACAAGATTTTGCATATTCAATACAATCCTTTTTCATAGAAGGCCAATAGATTCGATCCCATCGTAAGGCCCATTTCATCTTTTCACGTGCCTAATGAGCCCCACATATGCCTTCGTGGACTTCTCCTAGAGCAATCAAAGCTTGGGACGTTCCTAAACATGACATCAAATTACCATCAGGGCTTTTTCGATAAAGTTCTCCTACTATCAAGACATAGTTCATTGAGAGCAACTTCGTCTTGTGATCCACTGTCGTATTGGGATTTGACAAATACTCAGCAATGGGCTTTCGCCAATCGTTGTCAACTTGTCATCCCAATCGTCGATAACGAAGACGTTTCGTTCGTTAGCAGGAACTAATATTTCATCGATAGTGGACAAAAGATTCAATGTATTAGCTGAAACACGATAACGTGACGCAACTTGCGCCAAAACATTAGCCTCTTCATTTTCCACCCTATGAACATGTGCAAATGACACGTCATGGAAAGAGATCAATAGTTCCCATACTATGTGCAAATATTTCTGCAAATTATCATTTGTACAATGATACTCATTCGATATTTGCTTCAGAACTAATTTGAAGTTCCCTATAATTCGAATATCTTGAATACCCTTAGAAACCAAGATTTCTAGCCCTAATATTAGTGCCTTATATTCAGCTGCATTGTTAGAACAAGGGAATTTCAACTCAAATGCGAACCTCGAAGGCTTACCATCGGGAGATAAAATCATGATTCCGACCCCAGCTCCATCTTTATGCTTGGAACCATCAAAAAACAATTTCCATGGTTTGATTCCTATGTAATGTGCCCCATGGTCATTGGAGCTCTCCGGAACATCAACTAAGAAGTCTGCAATGACCTGTGCCTTTACGGAAGAAGTCGGAACATATTTTAGATCGAACTCAGTTAAAGCAAGAATCCATTTTCCGATACGACCTCGTAATATAGGATATGATAACATATACTTCACTAAATCAGTAGTTGCGAGCACCTGAACCGTTTTGACCACCATATAACACTTAAGCTTCGTGCACGCGTAGAACAAGGACAAACACAACCTTACAACCGAGCTATATCGGGTTTCGATATCTGTGAGTACCCTACTCAGATAGTAAATGGCATGTTCTTTTCCTTGGCTGTCATCCTGAGCGAGTAAACATCCAATCGTGGATGTAGAGGCAGCAATACAGAGCTTTAAAGGTGCATCGTCACACATAATGGCCATAACAGGGGCATTACTCAGATATTGTTTAATAGAATCGAACGCATCTTGATGAGTTTGAGTCCAAACAAAATCGGACTCACTTTTCAACTTGATCAAGGGTACAAACACGCGAGTTCGTCCAGACAAATTCGAGATGAATCTGCGTAAGAAGTTAACCTTACCTAGGAAAGACTGAACTTCTCGTTTGGTTCTGGGGGAAGGTAAATCAATGATAGCCTTAGCTTTATTTTGTTCTATTGCAATGCCCTTTTCATTCACCAGGAAACCTAGAAAATTTCCCACAGTAAACTCGAAAGCATGATGCGGCAAATCTTTTGATTTGCAACACTCCGACAAGTGTATCGGAGCCCAAGTAATACCACGTGAGTGGGTTATCGTTCCCAACGAGGAAAGGGGCATTAAACAACACTTCCAATTTGTAACTCTCTAATTAGATCAATGTGATTAATCAAAGATTAACAAAAAACCGAATAAGAAAACATGAAACAATAATCAAAGAATCATAAAAATCATGCAAGAACATGAAAGAAACATGCAAGAATACAAATCTTTAATCAATTATTCTACTAACTATGCAAATGTACTCAAGTACTCAAAGAAAGATTCAATAAAGGGAACAAGATCAAGGAATCGGAGATATTCACAAACTCAACTTCATAATCCAATATTTACAATTTATTTTTCTGCAAGTATATCACTAATCAATTCACCATGAATCCTAGTATAATTAAATCCTAATCTCTTAGCAATCTAGTTTCTTTTCAACCTATCTAATCATCAATCTCTTGACTAATCAAACAAGCAAAAAA
>JASCZI010121612.1:12626-23234 GCA_036250425.1 Stylosanthes scabra | reverse complement strand
CAAATGGTACAAGATTCAAAGCTAGGTTAGTAGCTAAGGGATTTGCACAGAAAGAAGGTGTTGATTACAATGAGATATTTTCTCCTGTGGTGAAACACACTTCCATGCGGGTGCTTTTAAGTCTTGTCGCTCATGGTGATCTTGAGTTGGAACAACTAGACGTGAAGATCGCGTTCTTGCACGGTGACTTAGAGGAAGAAATCTACATGTATCAACCCGAGGGTTTTAAGGTTGAGGGTAAAGAAAATCAGGTATGTCGCTTGAGAAAATCACTATATGGATTGAAACAATCTCCTCGGCAATGGTATAAGCGATTTGACTCCTTTATGTTGAAACAAGGTTTTTCAAGAAGTAATTATTTAATTTTGTGTATACATTCGTATGCTTCTTGGAGGTGATTATATTTATCTTCTATTGTATGTGGATGACATGCTTATTGCCTCTAAGAGCAAGGTGGAGATAGATATGTTAAAGGTTCAACTTGGTAAAGAATTTGAAACAAAAGATTTGGGTGCTGCACGTAAAATATTAGGCATGGAAATTAAAAGAGAGAGATCAAGCCGAAAATTGTTCTTGAGCCAAAGCGGGTACATTGAGCGCGTTATTGAAAGATTTGAAATGAAAAATGCTAAATCGGTGGTAACGCCTTTGGCTCCACATTTTAGGCTCTCTGGTAAACAATCTCCCACAACAGCAGAGGATAAGGCTTACATGGAAAATGTACCTTATGCTAGTGCAGTTGGTAGCCTAATGTATGCTATGGTGTGTACACGCCCAGAAATTTCACAGGCAGTCAGTGTTGTTAGCAGGTTCATGGCAAACCCGGGTAAGGCACACTGGGAAGCAGTCAAGTGGATATTAAGATACTTGAAGGGTACCATTGACACAGGTTTATGCTTTAGTGGAAAATCATGTGAAATCAATGGCTTTGTTGATTCTGATTATGTTGGTGATCTAGACAAACGACGTTCTACGACTGGTTATGTATATAAAATACATGGTGCTCCGATTAGTTGGCAATCGATGTTACAAGCTACAGTGGCACTATCTACTACAGAGGCTGAGTACATGGCAGTAGCAGAAGGGGTGAAAGAAGCATTGTGGCTAAGGGGTTTTTTAGATGATTTGGGGTTGAAGCAAGATTGTGTAAATCTGAGTTGTGATAGTCAAAGTGCAATTCATTTGGCTAAAAATCAGGTTCATCATGCTCGTACCAAGCATATCGATGTTAGATATCACTTCGTGCGTGATGTTATAGAGAAAGGTGACATTTCTCTTGTAAAAGTACACACAGATGAAAATCCCGCTGACATGTTGACTAAAGTGGTGTCAGGAAACAAGTTCCAACATTGTTTGGAATTGCTCAATATTATTCCATGTTAGGCATTACATGGAGAAATAGAAGAACTACGATTGGTTTGATCCTGAACAAGGGTACGTAGGCAGTCATCATCAAATGATGCAACCGGATACCATTCTTTGATCGTTCAAAATTTGCGTAGATTTCAAATTGTGAACGAGGTGGATAATTGTGAGGGAGAGAGAAAGAAAAGGAAGGCTAAGAGTTATTATAGGAAAGTTTTATTTCTATCCGTTGAAATTATAGCATATAACCACTATATAAACGTTTGTAGAATTTCAATTCAATCATCATCAACAATAACAACTACATTCACATCTTCTTTTCATATTATTATTATTATTATTATTATTATTATTATTATTTTATTTCCTTTTCTCTTTAGTAATTATATAGCGAGTGCATTATTGTGAGTAGTGTTCAATTTCATATTACTTTGTAGCTATTAGAAGTCAAAATTCCGCTGCAGACTCAACAGAAGCTCATATGCGCTCTCTTCGCCAACACTTTGACAACGAGAGTAGACTGCCAAGGCTTGCACCACTCATCAAATTCCTCTTTAGAGACTAGTATCACAGGGCATGGATCAAAAGGCTTTTCAGTCCCTTCATCATTTTTGTACCACCTATCTTCAGGATTTGGGGTGTTTTCATGAATGTCTTCATCAAAGTTTTGCTCAAAATTTTGAGGCCTAGGTAATGTGAGGAGAGATTCCTTATATGAGACCTTGGCCATGCACGATGAAGAGTCATCGCAGGGTTAAACGATCTCCATGTCAGTACTTGGCTGGTTGAGATCCACATTATCCCTAGTCTTGTCTTTTTTTTTACTCTACCGGACTAAGTCTTCCTCTTGACGGAAACTCTAGGGGAGCTTTCTTTGTCATCTCACCACTCTAATACCTATAGTGTTTTCATACAAAATAAACATGAAGAATAGTCACCAAAGAATATAAAGAATCTCAAATTATCTTTAAAAAATTATAAAAACTTAAGAATAATTTTTTTAATTTTATGTATTCTCTTAAGATGTGATTGTATTCTCTAATCGTTTTTTATATTTTGAAATTTAAGAAATTAAAGTGTTTAATTTAAAAAATTTACGGATTAATTTAGATAATATAAGGGTAGTACTATAAATATCATTGTGCACCTCTATACACCTCATTTACAACACAGAAAATGTAAACATCAGCACAGAAAGATACATAAAACACATGAATATAACATACAATAGTGCAGTAAAAGTTACATATAGCACATAAATAATGTACCTCAACACAAAAATCGAAATAGAAGAAAAAGATAATAAGAAGTTGTTACGGACCGGCCCAATAAGGCCCAATCCGCCAGTCAATAGCCAATTTACTTGGCCCATAGAATCAAAGATCAACCTAAAAAGGGAAAGATTCGATAAGATCACAAGAAGATCTCATCCGAATCTTAACCACCCTCAACTATATAAACTAGGGGAAGCACCCCCTAAGGTACGCATGCTCTAAACTCTAATCTCCCATATTAGCCCTAGAATCTCCTAATCATAATTTTGGGATTCTAGTGCTATTCATCCATCATATCAACCACCTTCTTTGGAATCAGCCCTCGGACTCTTTCGAGTGCTCCCCTCGGAAGGAACATTTTCTCTCCCTCATTCTCATTGTTTATTTCCTCTCACGACTAAGGTCCATTGGATCATTGTTCAGTACATCTGTGCTTAACATTGGCGCCGTCTGTGGGAACTAAACTTTGGAATCGAGTCGGCAGACGAAAAGTTGAACCTCCAAATCGAAGATGGTGGACATTCCACTCAATGACGAGCACATTGGGGAGAACGAGATACCCCAGAATACCCCGCTGAAGGGGATGAATCCCCCAAACCTGAATGTGGAGCAGATAGAGGCCGCCCTGAATGAGCTCCTTGAGAGATAGACTCGGGAAGCGGCGATCGCTTCTGAAGCGATGAAAAGGGCGGAGGTCATGGCAGCCAGACAACATGCCTTACTAGAAGAGTCCGAAAGGAGAGAATAGGAGCTAAAGGACAAGCTCCAAAATAGGCAGTCCTACGTGGACGAAGGAGACAAAATGGAAGACTCACGCTCCCGGACGTGGAACCCATCCGTTGTGATCGGCAAACCACCCGCGAAGGAAAACACTAAGCACCCATTCTCACTGACAATCCTTTCGGAAAAGCTTCCTAAGAAGTTCAAAGATCCGGTGGACATGGAGCCCTATGACGGAACCAGTGATTCGAAACATCACTTGGATGTTTTCGACAACAGGATGGTACTCCTGAATGCCTCGGACGCAACAAAGTGCAAAGCCTTCACCGTGACCCTAAAAAAGGACGCGCTGACATGGTTCAACTTCTTGTCACCCAGAAGCATTAAAAGCTTCTTTGAGCTGTCCGAAAGTTTTCTTAAAAACTTCACCACTCGGAGAAAGCTCCCCAAGACCTGTCTGAATTTCTATTCGATTGTGCAGAAGCCGGAAGAATCCCTCCGGAACTACTTGGACAGCTTCAATGCCGAATGCACCCAGATTGAGGGGCTGCAAAGTCAAGCAACCCTCATGGCACTGGTTAAAGGCCTTCGAGAGGATACCCCATTCCTCAAAAGCCTTACCAAAAGGCCACCTAAGACAATGGAGGAGATCCAAGATAGATCTCACGAGTACCTGCAACAGGAAGAAGGACAAACTGCCGTCAAAACTGACCGGGATAAACGAGATACCAATCGGAAAGATCCGCCGCGAGAGGACCGCAGCAGACGGGAACAGCGCTCTAGTATATCCTACTATAAGCCACTGAACGTCTCACTGAAGACCTTCCTTCATGAAGTATCCCAAGTGGAAAGGATCCCTGCTCCACGTGCAATCAAGAACAGCCACAAAGGCGACCGGAATGCTTACTGTAAATATCACAAGCAACCCACCATCCCGGAAAACAGCCAAATGGAACAAACACTCATGCCTCACCGTGGAAGTCATGCCTAGGGCATTGCATGATAAACCACCTCCTGAAATCACATTCTCTTCGGAAGAGATCGGAAGAACAACCGACACCTTGAATCCTCCCCTAGTGATTTCCATGGACGTCATTGATGCCACAATCCGACGAGTCTTCATAGACCAAGGAAGCTCTGCAGACATCCTCTTCCGACGCTGCTTTGACGCACTCGGACTGTTTGATAAAGACGTGGAAAGCCATTCCGATAAGTTAGTCGGTTTCTCTGGTGAAAGGGTAACTCCAGATGGCTTCGTGACACTATGGGCCACTGTTGGGGACCCACCAAACAGGTGAAGCACAAAAGTAAGGTGGCTGGTCGTCAACCATAACTCCGCCTACAATGCGATTATGGGAAGACCGACCGTCAACCGGATAGGAGTGGTTGTAGCAACCTCCATCTTGACGATGAAGTTCATAACAGATGGAGGAAAAGTAGGCGTACTTCGCGGAGACAAACAAGAAGCAGAGAAGTGTCACAACGCCACCTTACACATTTCCAAAGAGCAACTTTCGAAGCTGGAGAAGCCAGAAGAAGCCAAAGGATGCCTCTTAGTAGATCTCGAGCCACCAGAAAAGAAGGTCCATGAGAGGCCAAAACCGGAAGGCGATCTCCAGCAAGTCCAAATAGGGCAATGTTCCGAGCAGGTGACCATGATTGCAAAAAAACCTGTCGGAAGAACTGAAGGATAAATTAACTCAGTTTCTGAAGATGAATTCCGATCTCTTTGCATGGACAGCGGCTGACATGCTAGGGATAGATCCAAACTTCTCCAGTCACAAGCTGTCCATCATACACGGAAGCAAGCCAGTAGCTCAAAAGCTGCAGCGTATGAGTCCGGAAAAGGTGGCTGAAACAAAGAAGCAAGTTCAAAGCCTTCTTGAGGCAGGATTCATCAAAGAGATTAAGTACCCCACATGGCTCAGTAATGTGGTGATGGTTTTCAAAAGCAATGGGAAGTGGCGAATGTGTGTCAACTACACCAGCCTGAATAAGGCATGTCCTAAAGACCCATACCCACTCTCAAGCATTGATGGATTGGTAGACAAAGCTTCCGGATACAAATTCCTCTCGTTCATGGATGCTTACTCCAGATACAATCAGATTCCGATGTATCCCGGAGATACTGAAAAGACATTATTTATCACTCCCATCAGCAGCTTTTATTACAAGGTAATACCATTCGGGTTGAAGAATGCAGGGTCCACATACCAAAGGCTCATGGACAAAGTATTCAAGGAACTACTTGGGGGCATTATCGAAGTATATGTAGACGACATGCTAGTTAAAACAAATGCGGAAGAAGAATTAATCCCCAATTTGGAGAAGGTCTTCGGAAAATTACGGGAGCACCAAATGCGCTTGAATCCGGCAGAGTGTGCCTTCGCAGTCGAGGCCGGAAAATTCCTCGGTTTTATGCTGACCAATAGAGGAATTGAGGCTAACCCGGAAAAATGTCAAGCCATTATCTCCATTAAGCAGCCGGAGTCTTTGAAGGAAGTACAGATGCTAACTGGTAGACTAGTGGCCCTCTTTAGATTCTTAGCAGCCTCTGCCATGAAAGCAGCCCTCTGCCAAAACGGATCATCCATTAAAACAAGTGCTGCAGAAACCGGACCTGGCCGGAAGAATGCTGAGCTGGTCAGTAGAGCTCTCAGAGTATCACATCAGCTATGAAGGGAGGACGGCAATAAAAGGGCAAGTAATGGCTGACTTCATCGCGGAACTCACCCCCAATGCCTCGAACCTCGAAGCTTTGGCATGGGTCCTCCACGTAGATGGGTCCTCGAACAACAAAGGAAGCGGAGGGGGTGTGCTCCTGGAAGGACCAGACGGAGTCACCATAGAGATGGCTGTGAAATTCCAATTTCAAGCAAGTAACAACCATGCGGAGTATGAAGCGCTAATAGAAGGCCTTAAGCTGGCAAAAGAGGTCGGAGTCTTGGAGTTAGAAATAAGGTCCGACTCTCAAATTGTCACCTCCCAGGTGAACGGAAGCTATTAGGCTAAAGATCCCCAAATGGCCAAGTACCTAGAGAAGGTTAAAGAGCTTCAAGCCCCTTTCAAGCAAGTGCAAGTGAACCACATCCCTCGGAAGGAGAATGATCAAGCGGACACCCTGTTAAAATATGCAAGTACTAAACCAAGCGAAAGTAACCGCACCCTGATCAAAGAGATCAAAGAAATGCCCTCCATTGATGAACCCCAACAAGTGCTTGTAATCTCAATTCAGAGCAGTTGGAGAAAACCCATCATCGACTTCCTTGAAAAAGGAATCCTCCCAAAAGAAAAATGGGAGGCGAACATGATGAAAAGAGACGCACCAAATTATGTGATGGTGGGCGGTGACTTATACCGAAGAGCAGCGGCCAGGCCCCTGCTCAAATGTGTCGAAAAAGAACGAGTCTCCACCATCATAGCTGAAGTACATGAAGGAGCCTGCGGTCAACACAAGGAGCGAAAACCACCATTCGGAGGATCCTCCTAGCTTGAGTGTGGTGGCCTCACATGAAGGTTGATGTCATGGATTACATCAAAAAATGTCAAACATGTCAAGAGCACGCCAAGGTGCAGCAAATCCCAGCCACCAAGCTGTCATCCATCGTCTCACCTTGGCCGTTTGATAAATGGGGAATAGATCTCCTTGACCCTTTTCCAAAAGGACCCGGGCATGTCAAGTACCTAATTGTAGCCATTGATTACTTCACCAAGTGGGTAAAAGCAGAACCAGTTGCATCAATCACATCAGCCCAATGCCGGAAGCTCATATGGAACAGCATAATTACTAGGTTTGGAGTGCCAAGAGTCATCACTTCTGACAATGGAACCCAATTTGCTGACAAGAAATTCAAAGAATTTCTAGAAGGTTTCCACATCCATCAACAATTCTCCTCGGTAGAGCACCCCCAAGCCAACGGAAAAGTCGAGGCCATGAACAAAATAATCCTAAATGGATTAAAGAAAAGGCTTGACGACAAGAAAGGCTGCTGGGTGGAAGAACTCGGAAGTGTCCTCTGGTCGTCCAGAACAACAGAACAATCGTCGACGGGGTTAACCCCTTTCTGACTTTCCTATGGTACAGAGGCTATGGTCCCTTTAGAGATAGCTGAAGAAACCAGCCGAGTGTCAGGCTACAACTCGGAGGAAAACAAAAGAAGTAGAGAAGACAACGTAGATTCAATCTACGTAGTCCGAGAAGAGGGAAGAATGAGACAACAAGCGGCAAAAGAACTCTTAGCAACCCGATACACAAGAAAGTAAAAAGCCGAGAACTTGAAACAGGGGACTTGGTGCTCAGAAGGGCTGACATTGGAGGAAAGAATGCCGCCCAAGGGAAGCTAGGGGCAAACTGGGAAGGTCCCTATCAAGTGGTCGAAGTACTCGGAAAAGGAGCATACAAGCTTTGTATAGTTGAAGGGGCACAAGTGCCAAGAACTTGGCACATATCAAACCTGAAAGGTACCACATGTAAACAGAACGTAGCAGCATGTACTCTTTTTCCTCCCATCTCTATTTTTTCCCCAAGAGGGTTTTTTCGGATAACGATATTTTATTGAGGCATGTAAGCGTTCCGGCCACCTTGGCCGTTATTAATAAACAAGTATTTTACCTTTATATTCATTGTTATTTACTTATCAAGCATTATTCATCATACATTCTTTCTAGTCTAAAAAAGAGAACAAAGAGCCCAGGAGCCAACATTAAGGTTTTAAAAATTTACCCAAAGGGCAACCTATAAAGTGGTCGGAACAGACACCACGACACCACACCGGACTGATCATCCGGATGCTGAGTTGCAAATAACACAAGTTATGCAAACTGATGGTCTAAAAATAGTTAAAGACATCGCGACAAGCAAATTTAAAACACAATTATAAAAGTGCGCCACACATAAAAGCAAAAGGCATCATCAAGTGCCAAAACGCAAAAGTCGTGCACAAACAATAAAGTGAAAAAGGAGCGCAGCAAATAATGCAAAATACCCTTCAAGGCCACAAACTTCCAAAATGGCCAAAAACAAAAGACAATATTCACAAAGAATAAAACGCCCGAAGGACACAATGTCAAAAAAAGGCCACAGAGGGTGACCAAACTATCAACAGAAAAAGAAAAGCACCCAACAGGTGCCACCCAAATAAGTTCTCAAAACAAAAAGTATTCATTACAAAAGTTTAAGTGGGACATTCCCTACTAACTCCTGCCACACCTCCAGCCGCCGGCTGCGAAGCCTGGGTGGTAGCTTCTGGATGCTGCTCTGTCACGACCTCCTCAGCCCGCGGAGACTCCTCCTCCACATCCGACTCTTGGGGGACGTAGATCCTCCTACCCTTCGGATCCCATCTGGACTTCAGAGTTATAGCAGAAAAATCCACGCCAGGACAGAGATGCGAGACTTGTTCCAAACATATATCCAAAGTCTCTTGGCACATCTCCGTGACCTCGGACGCGCGCCAATACTCAGACACCTCAGTGGCCCTGCTCAGATTCGCCTGGCAAGTCTTCGGGGAAGCTGCAAAAGACCCCGCCTGCTTTTCTGCCACCTCCGACCGCTTCTTCTCCCCCTCCAGAGACAACCGAGAGGACTCCAATTGGGTTTTCAGTACCCCATTATCCTCCACCAACTGAGCCATCCGCTCTAAAGTAGATTGATACTCAGCAGTCCTCTCAGAGAGTTGGTCGTCAAGGTTATCTACCTTCTCCTTAAAAGGTAGAAAAGCCAAGGCCGAGTCTCTCTCCCCCTTCAGAACTTCAATCTGATCTAGGGCGGCCGAGAGCTCCTTCTCAGCTTTCACTTTGGCAGCCAAAGAAGTCTTAACACCCACCTGCTCCAGCGAAACAGAGTAAAAAGGTGAACAAAACAAACATAACATACACATCAAAGCACTCAAAGTGTTCAAGTTACCTGAAGACAGGCGAGGGACTTGGCGGAAAGGTGGTACGACTCGCCAAGAAGCTGTTCTGGAGGCAACTTGATAAGGGCCTCCCTCACAGGAGCAGAAGTCAAGCCCGCATTCAAGGCCTTCCGGTAGTTAAAACTCTCTGGAAAGGCCACCTTGACAGGATCCACCTCATGCTTCCATGCGGAGTCCTCCCCAAGCACCCAGTCGAAGACATCGTGCTCCTTTCTTTTCTTCTTCTGCCTTTTTTTCGGCAAGTCGGCGGAAGGATCCTCTTTCAACCCCTCCTCACCCTCAAGGTTGACAACCGGGGAACGCTCACGCTTAGACTGCTTTTTGGCTTTCTACCTCGCAGAAGCAGTCGGGGCGGGAGGCAGTTGAGACGAGGACTCCGCGGGGATAGGACCAGCAGTGGAAGCAGAAGCAACAGTAGTTGAGGCTGCGGCAGCAGTAACAACAGTAGCAGAGGGGAGACCGATCAGAAGAATCGGTCGAGGACCCATCCGAGACGGATCTGCCATCATAGCCATCAGATTGTCGAGCTTTGTTCTCTTCATCTTGACGTCCAACAAGTCGTCTGCAAGAACAAAGCAAACCAAGACTTAGCACCAAGCAAAAAAAAAAAATATAACAACAAAAAGTAAATACTCTTTACCAAGGAACTTTCCAACTTCAGCGTCAGAACCATCCAAAATCCACCGATAAGTAAACCCCCCGGAAGAGAAACAAGAAACTTAAAGGCAGCCATCTCCAATGGCTCCAGATTGTACACGGTGAAATACTTCACTTCAGGGTTCCAATAAACCCAAGGGAAGGGTTTGTCCTCGTGATCGAGCCAGACGGGACGCTTACCCGGAGCAGGCAGCACCTTAAAGTAATGCCATTTGAATTCTTGGATCGAATCCTCATAAGAATTAAATAGCTTACACCCTTGACGAACCCGAAAAGAAATGTATCCGAAACCGGTTGGAGGAATGAGGATATCATAATATAAGAAAAGAGTAAGATGGTGGGACGGAAGCCATAGTGCAAGCACATTTTCTCAAAAGCGAGAATGAAGCCCCACCCATTCAGATGGGGTTAACTGACGGCGACACGACAGCGAGTCATCACGTCCCTCTGAAAATCCGAGAAGGGGAGCCGCATCCTCAGGCGATTAAATAACTCCTGGTACACCCACAGAAAGTGAGGACCCGCCTCATCCGCTCGGAAGGGCACACGGTCAGACGGCCCGGCGGTGATGAGGAGGTTTTTGACGATAATTTCATGCTTAAAAGAATACCCTCATCAACACTTTTTCTACATATTTGCTAGTGATTGACCAAGGTTTCTCATCTCTTGCATAATTA